>JAUBNY010000044.1:657282-689270 GCA_032275445.1 Crypturellus soui | reverse complement strand
GCTGCGCAGCCGCCAGCTCCCGCGCAGGCTGCGCGCCTCTGGGCCGCCCGCCGCCGCCAGCAGCAGCAGCGGCGCCCGCAGCAGCAGCAGCAGCAGCGCGAGGTGGCTCCAGGGCGGCCGGCGAGGGCGGCCAGCGGCCCCGCGCCCCGCCGCCATGGCCCCGCGCGGCCACGTCTGCGAGCAGCGCCTCCTGCCCCGCCCCTCGGCGCCGCCCGTTGGCCCTTAACGGCCGCAGGGCGCGTGCGCCCCGCCCTCCCCGCGCGGCGGCCGTTAACGGCTGCTGCGCGCGCGCCCAACGGCTGGGTGCGAGGGGCGGAGCCGGGCGCGCTGAGGCGGCGGGGGACGAACAGCACCAGGGAGCGGTGAGGAGAGGCGCTCTGAAGGGCTGTAGCGAAACCCTGTTTCCATTTCCGTCCTTGTATTTCCGTCTTGTCTGCAACTGCTGACTGGAAAATCAGACCGAGGAGGGTGCAGAAACGCTCTGGATGCTAAAGAGTTAATCGCTTAAACGTATACATTCCATACACCAAACCATGCACGACTAAAAGCATGACTGGTGCATGAAATCACGCTGCTGCTCCCAGGATACAGATTAGAG
The DNA here is from genome assembly GCA_032275445.1 of Crypturellus soui. Classification (NCBI taxonomy): domain Eukaryota; kingdom Metazoa; phylum Chordata; class Aves; order Tinamiformes; family Tinamidae; genus Crypturellus; species Crypturellus soui. The sequence continues at coordinate 688,672 of JAUBNY010000044.1, read as the reverse complement.
TGTAAGGGCAAACTGCAGACAAAAACAGGGATAAAGCAGAGAGGTATTTTTTCCCCCCTTTTATATTGCCTCTGACTTTCACACAACCAACAGCAGGAATCTACACTGGACATACTATTAAAACATTGAGCACCATCAACATTTTACATTTCTCATGCTGATCCCTTGGGGCTGACAAGACTGCATTTTAATTTAGGAGGAAATGCCAACCCTTCAGTGCATTTATTAAAACAAGTGTACAATGTATAGCCACAAAAAGGATACAAGGTACATAACCACAGATGATTTTTTCACACCACAGTGGGGCACATTTCTAAGAAACACTAGTCCTGTAAGAGAAATGGAAGCTGAACTTCTCTCTTTTTTTTTTTTTTTTTTAAGTAGCTGTACATTTTTAAGAATGGTTATAGATCGAGCAACCTGTGTTCAGTATATGGGACCTGTATTTTTATTTGGCCAATTTTAGTTCAATTCCCAGCAACGTTCTATGGACAGTGACAAAATAAATAAATCATAGAAGACTGAGTTACACTAAGTATCCTAATTACCTTCACTCTTTCCACAATTCAGTCTAAATTGATATCTACCTTCTCACCTTTAAAAGCACTGGGTAGAATAATAGCATAAGGTCTTGTTCTGCATCTGCCATCATTTATCAGCAAGCAACACAAAAAGAGCTTGCTGGGCTACCCCACAACTCAGTGGATTTTTCGGTGCATTCGGTGCATTTTTCGGTGCATTTAAAAACTTAGTTTAGCTACACAACACTAAACACTGTGGCTGTGTTTTAAGGACTTTGCAAGATGTAATTTCTCAACAAGCACACTTAGAGAAAACCGAGTTTTTTAACACCGCTCAGGAACAACTGCAAGCTGGCTCCCCCCTCCCTCTCTCAGCACGCCCCCCCCCCCAAGCTTTTTCAGCAAGTCATGTGGTGGCTTCCCAGTAAGGAGGAGGAAACTGCATTTCAAGATGTTTACTGCACTTCCGTGTTTTCTTTGCCTTTTATTTTTTCTTCTGAAGACTGACTGGAGCAACACACACGCACACACACACAGAGACACACTGCGGCTAAAAACAATGCTGTAATTAGGCATTCCGAGAACATGCTGTTTCCTTGTTCGAAGCTTATAATTAAGTTAAATCATGTCTCATTTTCAGGTCTCAGTTTCAGAGGTTTTTTTGTTTGTTTGAGGGTATTTTTAAACAAATGACTTTTTTTCTCTCTCTCTTTTCTACTGTTTAAAGATACAGCTAGAGCCTTAAAAACTGTAGTTTTATCTTCCAAACTTTCAAGATGCACAGCAAGCTCTTTTGTGTGGTTTTCCTTTGTTTTGCACCATATTCCATCCCCTTCTGAAGCAGCACAAATTTAAGCGGTTACTACAGTCCTTGCTTTAGGAGACTGCAAGTCGATACTCTTTATCAACTAAGACAAAAATCCCAACACAAAACCATGCCTTCTGTTGTGCGAGAAGCGATTCAGAGCGGTTCTATTGAAGCTGCCCCAATTCTGCAGCGTTAATCCAGAAGCCTTTTGTTTCCAATTACTATGCAATCTCTATCATTGTGACAGGCTGTGGATGTTTTTCTCTTTCAATTTCAAGTTCGGCGAGTTCAGGCAAAGGTTTTAAGCAAACAGGTTCCCACAGATTTGGCAGCAGTAGTTTAAGATATTACTGCCCCCACCTGTCCACCCTGCACTATTCTTCTCCATAAGTTCTCACCTTCAAAGCAAACCAGGGGCTGTGTCCACTCCAGTCCCTGCTGCGACCTGCCATCTTTTTTGACAACCTTAAACCTCTATAGACAAAAAAGTAAAACCACCAAAGAATTGTCTGCTTCAGGGAGCTTTGCACCGATGCAGCAACACAGATGCAGACGTGCTGGGTGAATACCACAGTAAAACAGGACTGCTGTTTGACTCGCTGCGCTCACCTTTGGACAACGCAGTGCATCTCTGTGAAAGCTTTAGCCCCTAAATACAGCTCCTCAGAAGAAGAGAGTCCTCTGGTTCCTGACTGACTCTGCCAAGCATTACACTATTATGCAAATGTTTTTTCTCTAGGGCTGGCATGAAAGCTGATAAAGTAAATGCTGTAGGGAGGCCTTCCAGCTCTGGATTTGTAAAGGATGGCTAGGGAAAAACAAAACAAAACAAAAAAATAGATTTCAGGCATTATTCTATATTTATCTTGAATTCCATCCAAAAAGGATGTTACAAATAAAATAAGGAAATAAATTAACATTGCTTTTAGATGAGGACACCACTCTAATGCATCACTAGAACAGGACTTTGTACAGGGCTATCATGAGTCAAATACCAAATCAGAATCATAAATGGTAGGACTGAAGTTTAGCTTATAATTATTTGCAAATTCTGTAGGTCATTGCAAGGGCATTTCCTCAAGCAAACAAAATTATCCAGCACTAATAATCATGAACAATTCAAAATAAGTATGTAGAAAGGATACTGCTCTAGGCAAATATTATATGAAAAGAAAAAAAAAAGTAGTAATTTTAAATATGCAAAAAGGCAGCAGATACCACTATACCCTTAAACTTCATCAGCTGTCCAGAGGCAAACATCTATATTTGTACCTCATAAAACACCTTGCTTTGAGATGGGCTCAAATCACAGGATTCCAGTTTCAAATCATCACCTTCTGAGGTACAGGCACAAAAGGCCTAAGTAGCCCACAGGACTGCATTTCTAAAGATAGACTCTTCAGAAAATGGATTTCCCGGAGCCTTTATACTTTTTCCCCCCACTTTATAAATAATTTTGAAACAAACTTGTTCTATTTAAAGCTTATTTACCACTTGACAAATAACGTTGTCATTTAACTTTACCCTCTGCCTCTGAGCAGAAAGTGTGCATTGTTCAAACTTCCCATGAGCTCTTACTATAACTTAAAACTTATCTAGCATCAAAACCAATTCTCTGTCCCTCAGAGGTAAACCTGCTTTGGGACAACACTAAGAAACAGCTTGCTGAGCCTTTCCCAAAAGACTAAAACTAGCCAGTCATCTGTGACCACAAAGAATGCATGACTTGTCCCTAAACAGCTGAAACCAAATCCCTCAAAATACAGATGTCAGTAGTAACAAACTGTTTCTCCTATGACGAAGTCTGAGAGGCCTCGTTGTGTCTTCCTGAGGCTGCACAGCTCTCCTGGCCTTTTGCCAGCTGAGCGCAGGACATACCAAACAAATGAGAATGAAATGTATATCCATCCTGCTGTTGTAATGAATGCTTCCCGGGCAGGTACATATTATGAGGATGTCATTAAAGATTTATAGCTGGGGAACTGCGTGAGTAAACCAAAATGGATTTGGAGTAGCCAGACACTTGGCAGCCGTGTTTCTGCTCCTAGCCCGGTCGTTCCAGGCAAGGCTCTTGGGCAGCCCACAGCCTCAGCTCCTCAGTGACAGGAGCAAGTGGGGGCAGCTCCATCAAACTCACTAATTCTGCCCACTTATTTCAGTAAAAGCAACCCAAATATGAGCAGCAGGGAAAATGCAAAATAACTACTGAAAACTTTTGGTTCTCAGGAACCACTTTCCCCCGCCTTCCACTGAGATGAACAAGAATGGTCAGAAGTCTTAATCAGCAGGGTCTCTGCTGCATCAGCTGAAGTCCCCCTGACACAACAGCATAAGCTAAGAGTCTGCTGCTGTACAAGAAGTCTTCACTTGCCAAAATGATTCCAACGCAAACCCCTTAAATAATCATACCACATCCTCGTGTAACTCAGGATGCTACACACTACACCGCTCATTACACTGTCACAAATGTCTCCAGCATGAAGAGTTACCAAAATTGACTCATGATAATTAAGTTCAATACAGGCTATCTTCTACTTAACACCTTAGTACACAAGCAGTATTAAAAATACATATTTTTTTCCTACACCGAAAGAGAATGAGAATTAATTTATTTGATTACAGTTTTCTTGTTTTGGTACCAGTCAGAAAGTGAGAGCACTGATAAGAGCACTGGACAGCTGTATGGCCAAGCACAGACACTGTAAAGAGTTACTACCAGTGTCCCAGTTGCATTTTCTAACTGCTGGGACTGCAGTTAGTTGGAAAGGCTTTTAAGAAAGAATTCTTAAAGAAAAAAAAAAAAAGCCTAGAAGTGCCTAGAATCCTCCTCTTACTGAAATACTACAATTATTTCAGCAAGTACAAAAAAAATGATGAGGAAGTTCAGCTAGCATAGACTGGTATAGCTTTACTCATTTCAGTAGACCTGTGTTATAAGCTTCTGTTAACCATTTGTATCTGAATACTCAGCATGCTTTTTGATCTCTACAGCATTTCACAAAAATGACAAGACGTGATGACAGTAGTTCAAGTTGTAATTAGTAGTGAGCTAAAGAACTAGCAGACATCTAAGTTTATGTGGCACCTTTTAAGTAATAAGAAAATAAACAAAATCCAGCAAATACTTATGTCAGAAGGTAAGGCTGTCAAAGGCTTCATCACAGAAATAAAATGATATAAGCATTTACAAAATCTGTTTATTGTTAAAGGTTAATATGTCAAAGTGTCTTGAAAACCAAATCCATCAGTGAAAGCAAAGTGGTCCCACAGTCCTAGTTATATGTTCACTCCCTCATGACTTTTTTTCTGAATAAATGGGGTGGTCAGGTAGGGATTTATTAGGAGTGGTCATATTGTGAAATAAAAGTTTAAATGCTTGAAGCTCCTTGAAGAATTCCAAACACATAAAAAAAAGTATCAAAAAGAGCAAACAGCAGCAAATAAATACATAAATAAATAAAATGCTATTTTGTGTGTTGTGTTCCATAGGCACACTTTTTTCCTACTGAGGTAGTTTAATATGCCTAGCAAGGTTATAAATGATGAGTTTTTTTCCCTCACTATTCCCTTCCACATCCTTCATACTTTGTCTTGGCCATGAGACTTTACTTGGGGATCAGTAGAGTACAACTAAGCTTCCTTCTGCTTTGAAAGTCAACAGTGGACAGCTTAATATTGACCTGAGAAGGCCACTGGATTACTGAAAGCAGTCACTGAGTGCTCAGCAAGCATTTTGGTCGCTATTTGAACTCTGAGATTTTTTCAAGACCTCTTCTGTTTTGTTGTGTTTTCCTAACACAGCAGATGCTGATCCACTGTTTATTCTTGCTGACTTCCCGGCAACGATCCATGATCTCGTAACCACAAGCTATGATTACTGCCACTTCCTCTAGCAGCACTCTCCTACAAGAGCTTATCTGTGAGCTGCAGCTGGCTCCCAAGGTGCAGCCTGGCTGCCCTCTGTACTGCCCACACCCTAAATTATTCATCATCCATGCGTCAGCTTATGCGACATCGTAACTTTTCTTAAAAAAAGAAATTATGCGAGACTGACAATATTGAGATCCTCCTCTTCACTCCCTGGTTCCAGCATTTCTGCACTCTAGGTTGCTAAACTTTGTATACAGCCCTTGCTTCACCCTTAGTCATCTAACCTAAAAAACTTAAGCAAGCTTACTCAACACTTTTTTTTTTTTTGGAATGCTCCTCTCTTAGCTAGCGCCACTGCAAAGTCGGGTCAAAACATTCCTACTAATCTTTGTTTCACCTCATCACACGTATCCCTTTCCTCTGGCTTCATGTTTTTGCATTCCTGAAACACTACTTGCTATAGCAAATGCATAAAATCCTAGCCTGAATATCAGAGGCATTTAGAGACCCCCACCAAAACGGCCTTATTTCCATGCTGCATCAGCAAAGGTGGCAAAAAGCAGTCCTGCCTAACAAGAGTGGGTCCAAGGAAAGAGAAACAGAGAAGTGCAGGCTCCTAAAAGGTAGTGACAAGCAGCGCAGCGAGCTGTGGGAGGAAAAAATGAGATTAGGAGGCCTGACTGGTCGACTACAAGGCACTGCTGCAACAGGCCTCCGACCTTGGGAACTAGAGATGTTCTAGCTTAAGCTAAGCAGACTAATGGCAACTTCTCTTTTTGTCTTCCTGTTTTCTTTGTAGCACAGCTTGATAAGTGTGTCTGCTGACTTGAGACACCAGTATGCCAAAAAAAAAAAAAAAAAAAAAAAAAAAAAAAAAAAAAGACATTTCAAGGAAATGGCTTGACATCCAAATGTCTGAAGGTAACTAGCCCATGCCTCTCACAACCCTGTCTTCCCATCTTTTTCTGCTCTGAAAGCAGAGAATAGATAACTATCAGTTGCATTAGCATCTCAAAAGAAAGTTACAAAGAAAGCATTTTTCAAGCTTATCTGCAATTTCTTAAAGCTTACTAGAGTCTTCTTATCATCTATAGTTAATCCAGACAATGCACTTTTACTTGCTTCCCATCTTATAAATAAAAAAATATATAGCAATGAAAAATAATGTCTTCTACACAAAATTCTGAGCATTTGCAGAGCACTAGAGGTAGGAGAAGCATGTATGAGCTACAAGTGGGAAAAAAATCATTAAATTAATAACACCCACCTAGCCATCTATTTCAATTGCCTATGATTGTATGGCCATACCTTGAAGCACAGCTTTCAGTAAGTCTGGAGCAGATTCTTGGGAAACATAAACCATTATTCATTTAAGACATAACGATATCCTCATGAAATGCAACTCAAACTGTAAAAACATTAATAAAAGAGCAGTTAATATACTCAACAGTACAATTAATTACATGGTCATAATTAATTTACATGGGAAAGTTTTGCCCCTTATACTGGTTCTTGATCCGCATTTGTCCTTCAAAAGCTCTTTGTTCAGCTTAGAAACAATTTCCAAGCAAACCGTAAACCCCAAACCCACTTTTATAACAGAAGAAACAGGGCCAAAGGAGGCTTACACTAGGACAAATCATGTGTAGCTAAGTTTGCACTTTGGCTTACACATTTCACTTAGTCTTCCTCTACATACACACCACGAGAAACTGTCCTGCTGTTTAGAGCAATACTACTTAGGAACATAAAACCTGACATCTAAGTGTGTAACAAGCTCCCTTCACTACTTATGTAAAGCTAAATAATGATTGTATCCCTGAAACTATATAATCCTTAAAGCAAACATACAAGATTTAAGAGCCGCTACCGCATCACAAAAAAATTACCATAATAGTTGTGAAAAGGGAAACATCTGCAGTGCTAGGTTCATTCTGCATTTTAGGCGGCTTATTTTTCATTTCTACTACACATAATGGAACAAGAAATTTACAGAACCAAACAGTGGTTTTATATAAACTAATGGCAGACTGCCTTTATAAGGTCAAGTAGTAAGATTTTTTGCTCACAGATGATAGCATCACTGAAGCAAGAAAACCTTGTCCAAATATCATGCATTCCCCTTGCATCTGTGCTAACTGACTTGGCTAATGCATTTGTCTATCGTTTCTTTCACAAAACCCCAGGACCTCGCAGAAGCAAGCACTGGGTGTTCTAACAGATGTCCCCTGAAACACTGGGGAGTGAAATCATCACTGGGCTTCAGAGCAGGGAGAGAAACAAAAGAGCAGTGTCTTAACTCTTAGCATAGAAGGGCAGAGGTAGGCAAATGCTGAATGAAAAAATCCCCTCAAAATAACAAACAAGTAACTGGTACTTCTAAACTTGCACTTTTTTTTTTTTTTTTTTTTAAGACATACATATCAATTACAGAGATTAAACACAGATGCTTGGAGAAAAAAAAAAAAAAAAGGAAAAAACCTTACACTTTTTAAGAGGCTTCCCTTGTAGACACAGAAATTGGAGAACCTTCTGTCACAAATACTGAAATCAATTTTCCAGACAGGACCTATCCACTCTAAAAAACACAAATCAGCACCACAGCCCAGAAGCAGCCTTGTTTCTCAAGTTTGTTAGTTCTCCTACAGGAACTAACAGGGATACATTGATCAAAACTCTTTTAAATATAAGGAGATCTGGACCTCTTACTCTAGTAAGAGCATCCTAAAGATTGCAATAGAAAACAAACAAACAAACAAACAAACACAGTTAACTATTACAAAATTTTCAATTTCCAAAACTATATATGAATTAGTAATTTAACTCGGCTGCATTCAAGTATCAGTTTTAGTGGCGTGGAAAAAAAATCTGTAAACCCTTTTTGACTGCAAGAATCCAGCATTCTTCAGACAAGGATCTTTGTCAGGCATCCTTTAAAATAACTTAAATACTACCTTATGTTGAGATGCTCTATCAAATTCACTGTCACATTTTAACTTCTGGCAGCTATCACAGTAAAGATTATACTTATCACCTCTTCTAGCTTAACGGAGCCAGACAGCTGTTCTAGAAATAGTTACAGCAGCACAAGATACTGCTGCTGCTCACCTGGAAGCTGCTAAGCCCTTTGCCCAGGGCCGCCTCACGCAGAACAGACCTCCTTGCACGCTCGCCTCACTGCGGGATAAAAAAGCTGCTTAGTCCGAACTATTCCTGAAAAAGGCCGAGCACTTGCTTCTGCGGGCCCAGCACCTACCTTACTTCAACATTAACTATGGAGAACAGCAAGTCACAGTTTACGGTCACTGGCAAAACAACCACAGAGAACAACTTAAATACCTTACCTATATGCACCTACAAAAGCTATGTCCTGAATTACTCTTCCTAAGGCCAAGCCTTAACCGCTACTCTTAAGCAAGCTAACCTGGACACTGCAAATCACATGTATCAGCCTTCTTACCCCTCATGCTTTTGAAGCCAGTTAGTTTTACGCTAGACTGCATGAGCTATCATGACAGCAGCACATTTGCACGTTGCGGTAAGATGGGTCGAGTCTAGCAGCCCATCCTTCCCTGTTCTCCCATCTCTATATTGCGCTTTTAATCTATTTCCCACTATACCACACTTTCTCCCCCCGCCCCATTACTCCAGCATTTTTGCCAACACGCAACCCTCAGCCTCACTGTAAACATTTCAGTCATAATCCCAAACACCTTTTAAATGTGAAAAATTGGCTATCGTGGGTGGTAGCCAACAATCCTCCAATTATGGCGGAGGCTCTGGGATATCCATTCAACAACATTGAGAACTGAACAGCTTGAAGCAGACAAATTATTCCTGACAATAGCAGCTTTTTGTTTTTAAAGTTTCAGGGGATTACAGTTCAACCTGTATCCTAACGAAGTGACCTCAATACCTTCAGGGCCTTTATTGATCACAGATTATTGTCTATTGGACTCTATTGTCCAAGTGCCAATTTGTTGCACAAAACTCACTGGGATATGCTTGCCTTGGCCTGGTTCACGCACGCAAAACTACAAACCAGTCGAGGAAAGAAATCAAAAGTAATTTTGCCACATTCAATGGATCTGCAAAACTTGCTTTGGATCATAGTGCTTATAAGTGATTATTTTCCTAATAATGAAGAATCTGAAATAAAATGACCAGACAGAACTGACAGGAGGCTGCATAAATCAATAAAGTCAGATGTACGTGAGAGGGTACAGTGGCCAAGCAAGGTATGTCTCCTCTATGCCATATATTACCTGTGGGCTGCTCCATCTTCTCCTTCCCCTCCTTCTCTCATGCAGCTCCCTCATTCAGTTGTCTAAAGCCTGGTGCCTTAACACCTCCCAAGAGGTTATTCTCATCATCACACGAGAAAAGAACCAAAGCATCAAATTAACACGATCAGCAACAAGGCAGGAGGAACGAGTTTACCAGCTTGTAAGCATGAGCTTTTATCTCAACTGTAACACTAGGCAACCACACTGAAGGTATATCTAATTCCAACAGAAGTTTATAAAGAACTAAAAACCTTTAGTTAGTAAAGCAGAAATACTGCAGGAACTCCAACTCCATTAACAAATGTAAGAAAAGATCATTTCAGTGAGACAAACACTATTAAGAGAGCCCAAGTTTCTTAAAGTCAACCAAGCTATAATTTTTTTCCCTTTAAGTTTGCCTTCACATTTTAAAACCAGAACAAACCATGTCCAAACTACATATTCAAATTTTTATAAAAATTAAGGTTTAACATTTATTTTACATCTAGCTTTCCACATCCATGTGGGGACAAGGAATCAGAATGTACATAACTATAAGCAGTGCAAAAGTGGTGCCAGTGCAAAGTCACAGATGCACAATAAACTGATAGTACAAGACTAGAGAAAACAAAGCTATGGATGGTAAGAATGGAGACCAAAAAAACAACCAAGGAAAAACATGAAGGAAAAGGGCAGGAAACAGGAGAGTTGGATGCTTAGTAATGCCCTTGTTGCTGCAAAGATAAACTAATGGCACAAGACAATGTTTCTTGTAGAACAAAAATCCAATAGCAATGAGTCTTTATTCACGTTTAGTCACCTGACATGAGGAAAGTGTCTGTTGCATTAAAATAGTCATTAATGTAAATGGCCGCATGGCTGAACAAGTCCTTTTCAATGGTAACGAACATCCCACATAGTAAAGTCACTTCAACACAGCCTCATGACAATTCCCACATCAAAACAGTACTTTATTTTATATTTCTTTTGCCTCATCATTACTCCCACATTAAGATCTTTCAGCTGTCAAGCGTACAAGGTGAAGAAAAAGGTTCTCAGTCAGCAAACACAGGTGCATCAGGAAGCATCTCCACAACACACCACTTCAGATCTGCTGGGTCCCAAGTCCATCCTCGAACGCTGGGCTCCCAGCACCAGGTGTAGCACCCAGCTATAGCTACACTACTACGTTAGCTTATTAATTCTGCATACATCAGGCCGAACAATGTGTCAACCTGCAACAGACCGATTATTATAACTGAAAATGGCAAAAGATTCGCTCTATCGAACTTTACATCATTATTTGATGTTAAACAATGAGGCAAATCCCAACAGTATATACAAAAACCAGCTTTGCTTTTACAAAAGATTTTGTTTCCCATATTGATTAATCCAGGCAGCTAACTCATTGGTTTATGCAACTTTATTGAAGAAAATAAATCAATTACTAGCAGAGCTATTAGTTGATCACTCATCCATTGACAACTTGCATCATTTATTCAGTGCTATATTAAACAGTGTTTTGGAAGACAGATTAACTAATAGCTCCAAGCCTCCTAACAAAATTTAAATGAATTACAAAAATGTTCTTAGACCCTATTTTGGAATACAAGGGATGTTTGACTTCCAATTTCCATTCTCTGTAAAACAAGAACTGGTCATTCCTTTATTGACATGCATAAGATACATCACATTTTCTGTTCTGCTGATGCTATAGATTCAGTACCAATTCTCCAGACACATCAGTTATGAGCAAAACTATATAGCAAAACCTCAGTTCTCTAACACTGGGAGGCTTAGAACAAGATGGCTGTTGCTACAGCAATATTACTTCTTTGATGGGAGAAAAATGAACATCCATCTCCCCTCCCCCCTTCAGATGATATCTTCAGTATCTGTTAGAGCAGTGAGGATTTTTTTTTTTAATCTCATAACCAAGTTAGAATGAAGACATTGGCCACAATACACATGCTCCATTAAAAAAAAAATCTGAATCTTGGGCAATTGTTCTTGTGTAACTACTTTACAGATTCTAAAAGCAGTTATTGTCCAAAGCTGGAAGAACTAAAGTCTTCTCAGATGAGCATGTGCATGAATGGAAGGAGGTAAACAAAAAAATAAAAAAGATGAGGTCTGATAGGGGAGCAGCCGGATAAGAAAATCAAAAAAGGAACAGTAATTTAAAGTTTATTCCAGCTATAATGCAGGTTATTCTGACTTTAAGGTAGCATCACATGGCATACTTCTGAGTCCATTCCCGAGATATTCTGTTGTACCTACAAGGAAAAAGAAAAATGGAATTAATGACAGCATTAAAAACAGGTCAACAATAAATTCTTATTTTATTCCCACCTTCCTATTCTTCTTCACATTAAGAGAGATTTCTTTCTATACTAATAGAAACTGAAACAAAAACCTGAACAAATACCACCCTAGACTGACTTGAGTATTTTCTAATTTACATAAAATACTTCAAATCTAAAATAGCAGATTTGCTAGAGGTGTGTTCAGACTACTGAAAGGGAACGAATACAGACCACTTGTGGTGGGAGGGGTAAGGGAAGTGTTTGGTTTAAATAGGGTCCTTATCATTACTGACTATCACATGCCATCAGTAAAGATTACTTGATTAATAGTATCACTGGATACAGAAGAACGTATGCCAACTTTACTATTTTTGAGTAGGACAACAATAGGCATCTTTTCATGCTCAGTATTCTCTTTTCACATTAATATACTGCTCGAGCAATTTTTTTTTTAAATTAGTGACAGTTTCATAAGTACAGTACAGTACTTCCACAGGAACTGAGCTGACAATTAGTTTAAATTTAGCTCCATGCTTGTCAGTAGCAAGTTAATTTTCAGCTATACAAGCAGATCATAATCTCCATATATTTTGCTAGTTTAAAATATGTAGACATCAAGACAATGCTGACTAACAGAATGTTTAAATTTGGATAGTCTCAATTCATGCATTTCTATGCATGAGATCTGATTACAGAGCACTGTTTCCAGGGCATCATTTTTAATGAAGTTCTGACAAAATCTGGGTAAATACTTACCACAACAAGTTCACAAGCTAGCTCAAAATTTGCTAATTATTTCAAACTGTCTTTTCTTTCTCTCTCTCCTTTTATTTTTTGTGTTTGCCATGCAAGAGCAGTATCTGTGAGAAATAGTGACTAGCCAATACATTTCACACTAACCACAGACCAAGCTGTTAAATATTCAAGTCCAGCAACTGGTGCATCCATTATCTGTTAGTTAATCCAGTGCCTTAAAGCATGCAGCACTCAAGTGCTGACAAGTTTCCATTTTGTTAAATGCACCATAATGTGCAGATATTCTTACCCTACAGCATAGCGTATTTCTCTGTCCACTCTCTTGCTAACCTATTGTACCTAATTGGACAAGTATATTTAGCATTAATATAAAACCAAAGGCTAATTCATGTAAGTTTGCTATTCAAGCATAGTAAGCCAGTTGGCAGGCAACACACACTTTCACCTACTGCCACGTTTGTAAGAAAAAGCTACTTTCCCCCCAACCCCGTCACAGCTTCAAAGATACTAAGTCCCTTTGTTTTTACATTACCAAGAATAGATATCTCTTACACCAACCCAGATTTTCACAAAAGACACAGTCAATACAACTACTGTCAGACAGAGCACTCTTCACAAAATGTATTGGAGTACGTCTTGCGTAAGTCTGTACTTACTTGTCTCTGTCTGTTTTATAGATACGTGCAATCTCTGGCACTAGTGGGTCATCTGGATTTGGATCACATAACAGTGAACAAATGGATAAGAGAACTGTAAAAAAGACAAAACAAAACAAAACACAATAGCAAAACAGGAGCAAGGATGTCAGAAACCAATATTGGAGCATGGCTCTGTGTTAAAATGACAGCACGCTAAGGGGCTGAAAAAGTCTATTGCTGATACACGGCTGAAGTAAGTTTGTAGTCTACTCTAAATCAAAAAATTCCAAGTGAGTTAAAATTCCCAAGAACTATTTGCTTCCCATTTCCCAATACTCATAGCCTTCAACAAACAGACACAAAAGCAGTATAATTGTCCCCTGAACTATGACGCAAGGTAGCATCTAAAGCACACTACTCTGTGTTCTGACGGTCAACGTGTTCCGTGCTTTTCATCCCTGGAACTTTCCTCAGACGCTATTTTTTCATGACTGCCGGAGAGAGCAACACCCCAACCTGTACTGCTAAAACTACACATAAGTTGTAAAATAAAGGATTGCTAGCAAGAAACACTGTTGCAGGCCACTATAGGATCTGCATCCTCTACTCTCACAGCAATGTTAAAATAAAAAAGAAAATAGTGGCAATGTTAAAACATGAGGAATTTACATTCAAATAGCAAACATACTCCTTGGACAGACAAGAACTACTAGTTTTGTAGCTAAAGAAGCACTTTTTGACCATGGTGACCAGTGTAAACAGGCAAACACAATTCTACCTTCATGAAAATACTTGAGAACTGGCATTTACTACAATGAAATGAGGAAAGCTACAAAGCTGAACTTGTGCTGCGGTAGAAGCTTATCCTGAAGTGCAGTTAGCAAGTCCAGTCCCTACAGGCAACGCCACCGCGTAAGGGCAGAAAGCAGAAGAGACGTGTATCAATGGTATCCATTTCCTTTTATTTCTCAGTCCACAGATATATGTCAGTGCAAGTCAAAACGTAATTCTAAGTGGAAATGTTCCTAAGCTACTCAGACTTCATTATTAAAAGCTGATCTGGAACAAGCCATCTTTATTGCTAAGCAAGGATACACCAACGTGCAAACAAGCTGTTCCTCAGCCTTAGCTTTAACACACCACCACAGCCTCGCTTCAGCCTACATGCTGGCAATCCCCTCTGGGACCAAGCGAGTAAGCACGGCTAAAAATACTGATGCAAATAAGCGGCCAGACAAGGCCTTAAACAGCCATGTAGCAGAAAGTGTTTGAAAAAACAAACATCCACTAAAAATGCAGCAAGATATTGTTATCAAATTGGCAAAACACACGCTAGAATGACTAAATCAAGAGACAGGAACGGGGACTCAAGACAATCAAAGCTAAAAACACAGTATTCAACACAAGATGGAAACATTTCCCCTTCAGAAAAGTTACCTTTAGAAATAGTTAAAGCAGGAGACCACTGTGATCTTAGAATATCGAGACAAATGCTGCCATTACTGTTAATATTTGGATGATAGATTCTTGTTGTAAATGCAACCTATAATGGAAAGAAGGAAAAAAAAACAACAAAAAAACAAAAAAACACAGGTGTGTTTCAGTCTGTGACTATTATAATATCACTTTCTTTTCAACCAACCTGTTAGTCGACTCAGTTTGTTCTAAAAGAAAAGGAAGAATTTAACAGGTAGGCTGCATCACAGAGTCATAGAAATGCAATCAAGACAGCAGCCTCTGGATTTCAGATCACTAGGTATTATAACCAGAGTAGAGAGAAGCCAAGCACAGGGCCCTGTTTTAATCATAGGTGGCTGCAACATGACAGAAACACACAGAATTGTTTCAACCATGGTAACACGGCTACTGCACAGCTCAAGAACTGGCGACTCCAACCTGATTTTCATTTAAAATGAAAGGACAGGTATACTCTTCAGGTAGTTAATAACAGCATTTCATGATTACCACCAGATCATAATAGATAAAATACTTGTTGATTTTAGAAACTCAGAAAGTCTATCTGTATCACTGGGGTTACATATAACAACCCAAAGAGCTATAAAGTAAGACTTGACAGTTCCCTAACCAAGAATTCCATTACAATAACATAATAATAATAATGCAATAATAATTTCGTAATAATTAGATTCTTACCAAAACAGAAAACAATATAATTCCAAGTAGTTTAGAATTACTGGCTGTGGATACCTTCCCTGAATATATGCTGAAACATAAGTTTGTGGGCCAGAGAGGGACAGGCATCCAAGATACTCATTTTCATAAGAACGTGTAAAGAAAGTAAGAATTCGATAACATTAGAACTTAACTATATACAATTTCTATCCTGCACCAAGTTCCTTAAAGAGCACTGATTTCACAAATGAGAAAGTAATACTTACCTTAGGTGGTTTGAAAGGGTAGTCTGTAGGAAAGTGAATTGTCAAGAAGAATACACCACCCTGATATGGACTGTCATTCTGTCAAAGCAAGTAAATAATTCCCCAGTTATCATCTTTAGGACTACATTTCTCTGAAGATGTTGTTTTCAAATAAATAAGAGAAGAAATATGTTTAAACAGCAGAACCGTTTATTTCACTAATAAAACAGAGAGGCCACTAAATTTCAGCTAGTACTTCCTTAAGGTTGAGTTATACAAAACCTTTTGAATGGACCTCTCCAAGCCAACGTTTCAGCAAAAGAAAAAAAAAAAAAAAAGAAAAAAAAAAACCCACACACCCACTCTTCTCTGACCTTCCACCCAGAATAACTTGCAAAGGCATCCAAATCTCTCAAAGCTCTCCAAGAAGCAACAGTAGCAGAGGGGGAGCCTTGTCTAACAAGTTCAAGCACCCCAAGTGCTCAGACTTCATTACAATTACCCATGAAATCATGGCCAAAAAACAACTCAAAGGTCTCCCTCCCACCCCTAAGATCTCTATTTGGTGTGGGCACTGCTCAGTTCTGAAAAAAGTCCCTTCTCGCATACAACTACCTCCCCACTCCTAACAAAAGACCAACAAACAAAAAACTTCCTTCCTGTTATAAATTCACCATAACCCAGTACATGAAATATTTTACATACTCCTGTTCCAAAGAACCAGTTATAGGAAAAATTCATTCAGATTTTAACATCAGCAACAAAATAACACTTGAAGCTGACACAAGCGGCTAAATGGAGTCATTAGTTATAGATTGTGCAAGTTACTATTTACAAGACGCTGTGAGTAGAGTTCACTTAAAATTGCAACTAAAATTTTCTGACATGGAACTACCTAATTTTGCTGTTTAACCTATGGACTACAGTGCTTTTGATTTTAAACTCAACACTATGAAAAATGAATTTGATACATACAAGAGTATTCTTCTGAATTATTTAAAAACTGAACTTCCATATTGGTTGAAAGAACATTTCACTTGCATAAAGCAGTAAGTGCATTTTGCTAGGTTAAATATCAGTAAATTAAATTCTCTAATACAAGATAAGGGACAGGAGCTTGTCAACATTTAGGTTATTTGTCACCCAATCTCTGTCAAAACCATAGGAATAAAAAGATAACTTCTGGTGCTTTATCAGCACAGACAAGTTGAGGAGCCAGCAAACAACCCCTTATTCTACACTATCTCTGGGGATATATTTGAACACCTACAGAACAAACTTCTCCCAGAATCTGTTGAAACGTGAGGAGACAAACTACGCAAGTTCCTTTACCTTGCTTACAAAACCACAGCCTGTATAATGCCACATTACATGCAGATGTGGAATGCCAGATGATTGGCAGCACAACCCTTATCTCTCATTAAGGACATTAAGCAACACCACAGGCATATTAGCACTAGTAGCACATTATCCTCAAGGTACTTCCAATACCCAATCCTGGGACTGGAATGCAGGCTGTTCTGATTGATACAAGATATAACACACAGAGAAAGAGCTATGCACTGTTAAATCAGAAGGGGAAATAAAATATATATATATATATATGGGTGTGGGGGGGTGAGTCTCTCTCCCTCTCTCTCTCTCTCATATATATGTATATATACATCCTTTTTTGAGGATTTCAAACTAGTAGAGCTGTTGAACAGCTTTATCTTTTTGGAGCAAGGATTACATTCAAAGATCACCACAGATTTGGGAATGCAGAGACATTTTACCAGTCAGGAGACCCTCAGACAAACTTTAACTGCCTAAACTACACACACAGCCATATATACGGTCAGAGAAATACAGTATCACCAATACTTAATTCCTATTCTGTAATCCAAAGTAAAAGCATCACACAGGGCACTGTAGGCTGCACACATCTGGTACTTGTCTCCTTAAGTTACACATTTCCTTTTCTAAAGGCAGATAACCAGTCCCAAGAGCTCAGCATATCAGTGTCTGCAGGTTAGATTTTTAGTGAGGACAAACAGCTGCCTTCTTTTCTCTAATGGGGGAACAATCACATTCAGGTTTCAGATGGGCACACAGCATTTGTGTATACACACACACACACACACACACACACACACACACACACAGAGTCACAGGCAGAACTTCACATTTCAGTGACTTTTCACCTTCCATTCTCAAGTATCCAAGATCTCAGTAGCCAACGCCAGATCAAAGAGGATGTCCCTAACCTCTTCTAAAATGTGCCCATATGCAGTCTAACTAATTGCTGAAACCAGCACTAGTTCTGACTACAAAAATAGGCTATGCTAGATTTAAACTGTAGAAACTGTAAAACTAAGCTTTACACTGCTCTGAAGATTATTTCAGCTCAAATGTGCGTTCTAATACAAAGCTCCAACAATTCATAAGCACTGTCAGATAGTTTTTTCTTCTCCTTTAGTTTCTGCCACTGTAAGAAGGATCTCTAGAACTAAAGTCTGATAAGAGGAGTTGAAAGACGAAGTCCTTCCTGAATAAGAACTACAACACAAATTTAGTATTACATCACAAGAATTAGAATACTTACAGGTCCCATAATTGTGGCTTGCCAATGAAACACTACAAAAGAAAAACTCCGCATTATTATCTAGGCATGATATGCTTTGAGTTAGCAGAGCAAAACTGAAATTTAAGGTTACTTACTGTCATCTCCAACGGGACCTGCTGAACACTGTGCTGGAGGATCACGGGCTAAGTCGCTAAGTTCCTTAAAAACAAAACAAAAATCTGTTCAGAGAATGATAATGAATTCAATAGTCATTTTTACTGAATGTCCAGCAAAAACAGTTTTTCAACATACAAATACAGGAGAACATGCAACAACAGCTACTAGAACCACTAGATCAGGATCAGTAACATCTTCATAGAAAAGCAAGACTGCCAGAATCAGCTCTGAAGCCGCAGCTCTGAAATAGTTACAGTGACTATGTTTTTCTAAATGCAAAACTTGATTTTATGTACCTGCTAAGATACCCCTGCCAGGGAGGGAGAGAGGACAGGAGGACAAAGAGCATGACGTGTGCAAAGTCCTACCTATTTCTGAGTGAGATTTTCAAGGATTAACGCTTACTTGGGGAAGCCTTCATCAGGAAAGAGAGAAGTGTTTCTGATCACAGTTTTCATGATGTAAAAGCAGAATATGTATGAAATCTGAGCTTTTAAAACGTGGGACATTGAAATTCAGAACAAACAGAAACAGGATATATGTTGCAGAGACTCAAGTATATAGAAAAAAATAAAAAAGCTGGCAAATGTTGGACAATAGGCAAAATATCTCAAACATGGATCTTAAACTTTACATTTAAGACAATTATGTCTTTCAAATTTTGAAAGAGATGCAGTTGTTCAGAAGTCAGATCCCCTTGACACCTTGCCACATACACAATGGTGAAAAAATGAGAAAAAAAGTGTGGAAAATTCCTTGTTTGGTATCAAGATCATCATGCTGAGTTTTTTCAATTTCAAATCTAGACTAGATAGTGACTAGATAGTGTTTCTTAAAATTAAACTTAACGCTTTCAGTTAAAGTACACAAAAGATACTTTTTCTCTTCACAGTTTGCTTGAATCTAAAAATGGCTGCAATGACTTCTATAAATACACACTTGTCAAGATACCAAGATGTCACCAGAAAAGGAAAAACCTTTACTGATTCAGTCCCTTTCCTATGTATTAACAGTTGTGCACAAGTTATTTTACTACATGTCTGCACAAGCCATCAAGACAAATTCTTTTTGTTATGTTGTCAGTCATTTAAGTAACCAAGGCAAGTCTATTATGTTGGCAGCAGACACACACAGTTGCACCACAAAACTAACAGTCTGGCCTATGAAGACCCTAATGCAACCTCGAAGTTTGACAAATTCAGCACTTGATAAAAATGTAGTGAATATAAGCCAATAGACCAAGCAGAAAAAAATATTATGTTTCATGTAACTTGAACATAAGACAAACACCTTGTTCTCTGGTAAGATGATAGTAGCTGCCAAAACAGAAAAAAAAAGTAGACATGACTTCTGCATGTAGAGTTTCTTCGGTTGTAAGTAAACTTTAGACCCATTTCTCCTCCGTGTAGTGAAATTGCAACTATGGCTGATTTCATTGCTGTTGCTGTTTACAAACGCTGACATGAGTTCTTTCCATATCACCCTGTCAAATCTCATTTCTGCTCTTTTCTCTGTCACTCAAAACTCACCATTTATTACCAGGGGACCCTGTAATACTCTTATTTCTGCAATATAGTATTGCTTATTAGAGTCATATGTAAAACAATGAAACCACCCCCCTGAAAAGCCTGTAAAGTTACATTTATATCACCTACGTAACGGCTAACAAGAAATGTGAAAGAACTGTCAGCTGTAGGCCTTTTATTTATTTACTTTTTCCTCCCCTCTTCTGTTTAACAAATACAAAAAACACTGTTAGGCTTATTTCTCATCTGAATACATACCTTTCCATTTATATACATAATCAGTCATTTTTCCAAAATGTGGTAAAACCAACTTCACTTGCACTTTTGTCCCTTAGCATATATCGCAACAATATAATAAGCAGAAAGAAACAAATGCTAATATTTTAACGTTTTGTGCTTATTACTGGAATATTTGATTTAGCTGAGGAAGAAGATCAGTTGCTCTTTTTGAAAAACTATCACTGAGATCAGGAATCAGACTTTACTAAAATCATAAAAATCAGTAGCATGGAAGAAAAAAAAAGTGTAAGAGGCTTTAGTGTAAAAGCAGACACTGAGAGGTATGCACAGGAGACTAGAGAGCTCCTTAAAACATACCGCCTTCAGAGAAGCAAGAAAACAGTACTCAAGGTATTCTGTCAAGTGCATTTTATCTCAACACAACAGAAATATTAAAAAGTATACCAATATTGCAAGGAAAAAAAATCATTTGATAGCAAGTGTAAGAAACTAATAAATTCAGGAAGTCCTAGTAAAAAATTAGTGCAGAAAAACAGCTTCAGTAACATTAAGAATAACTTATAAGATGAGAACCTAATATCCAGTCATTTCAAAATGCATATCCATCTGGAGTTTGCCCTTTCAAGCATTTGAATTCTTTTAGAGAACAAACAAACAGTGATTGTAATAAAGTAAAAAACTAAAGTTTCTCCTGCTCACATCACTTACCAAAAAAAAAAAAAAAAAATCAATTTGAAATATAGACAGGATTAGGAAAACATAATACAGCACTTAATATGCTGGTCACAGAAGAAGTAATTTAGCTACAAAAGTCAGAAATACAAGTGTGAGATCACATACTTTCTTGAACTTGTTTCTCTTCCCTTACACACTTTGGTCAGAAAAAGAAAGTCTGCAGCAAAGCTCAGTGTTTCAAAAGAGTCTAAAATTTTGTGCAAGAACTTGGTCAAACATGAAACAAAGTATTGGGAAGTGTGTTTACTCTTTACAGCAATATCATTTATTAAAATTACTTTATATTGCAGCTAAGTGCAAAACACTTAACATTTACACAGAAGAAGGGAGGATTTTTGCAACAAGGGGGCAGAAAGTTCCCTCTGTGAAACTTCAAAAAGGAAAAAAATATAAAGTGCCTCCTCCCAAGCCCAACAGGCAAACTGGAATAACTGGAAACCAAACAAGCAGAGACACATGGACTGTGACATGTGGAAAACAGTTCAGCACTTCATTTAGTGAAAGGGAGGAGCCTCAAAAAGAAAAAAAAAAATCCACACACCCTTCCTACTTAGCAGCAAAGAACACTGACCTGGCTTCTTAGCTCAGCAATCAACATGAACTACTCTTGAACTTCTCTAGGTAATAGGCAAGTATTTCAGCCGAAGATATTTCCAATAGCAAAACTGAGCTTGAAAGCTTGCATTAGCTGACCAATATCACCCCACCATGCTTCCCTTATTTTCACCTCCTGCTTACCAAGAAGGTAGGACACATTAAGTTTCATTCTTAGAGTTTAACTAGTATTTCAGAATCTAACTACAGCATTAAAAGTGTTCCTGAGCATTATTTTGTAAAACACCTAGTTGTAAAACAAGGACCATATATTTGTTAATCTATGCACTACCTGCTATGCCCAACTTCTTTTTTGTTTGCCTTTTGTTTCAGCAGTGTACGCCAAAATTTCTTAAGGACACCAAAGCAGAAAATTCAACAGCTGAGATAAACCTGCATTTTCAGTTCAGGAAGTCAGCTGCTACAGCTTTCATCATACATGTAGCTTAAGAAAAAAAAAAAAAAAAAAAAAAAAAAAAAAGGCATTCCCAAGAAGCAAATTCCCAAGCCTTCTCCCCAAAACAATGACACAAACCTGGTTCTCAGTGATGTTCTACACTGACTGCTGGAGGGGATTAGGCTTGAATTACAGCCCTGACTAGCGGGCTGTGCCTCCGCCACAGGTTTCTACTCTAGCTCTGGCATATCACTATTTCTTCGCCCCAGTTTCCAAATATAACACTGCGATAGCTCTGACCTCTCCACAGGGATGATTAGTCACACTGTTTTACAGATTTAAGGACTATTTAAGGACTACGTGCCAGTGCTACCGTTAGAGGACGGCAGCAATGTAGCACACACGAGAAACCATGCATGTGCAGTTCAGCATGTGAGTTTTAGAAAACTGAAGGACAGTTGGAAACACAGGCCGAGTACCTGTCACTACAGGTGACAGACAGGCCTTAGCACAAATTCAGGTCTATGGTCTTCTGCCAGTATGCTAGACAGTTTCATATTAAGTGTGTGGTAAGATGCAGTTTTACTGGAAAAACAGCCGCCTTCTTACTCACCTGTCTTCTCTTTCCCCAAAACATAGCAAAAAGCTAACCAAAAAGCAAACCAGTATTTTCAAGAAAAAAAAAAAAAAAAAAAAAAAGGGACACCTAATCTGCTTTGTACAAATATAATTATGACTAATGTAGAAAAATTCCACTTATGGTTAAAATAACAGCCCAAACACTAACATCCAGCGTAAATCCAAATGCATGGCTATAACCTTATTTTAGAATAACACAGAAGTAACATTTTTTTCCCACAGAAAAGTGGTTAAAGAGCTCTTGTGCTATTCCCTTTTGCCACGGATTTAAAGGCTGAAGAGAATGTAAATAACGCCAAAGGATACCTCTTCTAGACACACACATGTAGGACATCGAAATAAAATATTTAAGGCAACTAGCTGTTTTCCCTAGAAAAGTTTTCAGGCCTCTACAAAACCAGTAACAAGCAATAGCTTTGTGCCTTGTACATTGCGTTTTGCAAAATACCAAGCTGAGGAGAGTCCCTGCCTGCTCCCTTTCTTCCTCAATTTGCCAGGATTTGGATTCCCTGGGGCACAACAGCTCTGCTTCTCGAGTAGAAGCTGGAGAGTGCCTGGGCTTATTTTTAATAATAGTAGCAGCTAATCTAAACACAGAGTGGTAGAAGATCATTTGCATCAGAGTGGTGTATGACCACTCTTCTATCACAGGAATAAATTCACCATTAGGTTCAGTACAGGTCTGTAGCATGATTATTCCTTATAATAATAAACTGCAGTTTTCTGGTTTCTAAACAAAAACACCGTGGGAGAATCTGCATTAGTTTGCTTTAAATTCTCAGAGAATAATTTGTTCCACTTTGGAGGGAATGAAAGGGAATGTGTAGTTAAGTCATAAATAAAAAAAAAAAAAAAAAAAAAAAAAAAAAAAAAAAAAAAACACTTAAGCCAAACAAAACCTAACATTTATTAGAGTGCCCAGCTAATACAATCTATGTCATTAATTAGACAATTCAAACTCTTCACATCCAAAAATTCATCACTATATCAATCTTTACTCATTAGCCCACAGTTGAGAACAGCTTTAGAAAACAGAAAGGCCATGAGAAGCAGCTACAACGGACAGCAGAAAGCATTTAAGCCTGTCTGAAAATTGAGAAGAATCAACCAGCAAAGAACTACTGCCTTATCCCACACATTTGCATTTGTAACATTCATTTCTGCATGGAAATTAATTATCCCTGGAAGCAGAAAACAACTGTTTGAAAGACCACCGAATGTGGACTTCTAAGCTGAGTAAGAAAAAGGAGGCAAAATACTCATCACAAGCTAGCGTTACCAGCAGAAAAATCAAAAGTAAAAAGCAAACTCGCCTCTTGGTTAACACTTAAAGAACAGAGAAAACCAAAATACAATGACAGCAAGAAAAATACATTAAAGCAAATATGCAGTTCAATCATTATCTACAGAAAGCAGCAAGGCCAAACAATATTAAATGTCTTTTAAGAGATTCAGAAGAGCATAACCAAGAACTTAACAGATGTGACAGTGTCCACCCCAAATATTCTGCTTATTGCATTTTTCATGTTTGTTCTTTAGCCCTTAGAATTATAATTTTCAGGGTATTCAGGGGACACACTGTGTATGATTTGTACAGTATCTAGTGAAATGATCATAATGTAATAACATATTAAAAGAGAGACATAAAAGTTCTTGGGTTTTAAGCTGAACATTCAAGGAAGGAAATGCTAGAGTGCTGCGCAATGGTATCTCAGTGACTTAAGAGTGCAGGCTGCTCCAATGGTTACACACTCTTCCCAGAGAGGCAACATGTCAGCGCACAAGCCGTTTGTGAATGGGGCTACTGTCTACAGGTCTTCTCATCTGTTTGGAAATTTGGAAGATGCACAACGTAGGTAATGTTTTTAAGCAAATTTCACAGTTAGATTCGCTAAATAATAGGGCACTCAATGCTGATGTTTCCCAGAGTTCGCCCCTGCGGAAGGACTGGAAAAGGAGGGCAATAGTCAACTTTGTTTTCCTGGTTTATTCTTTTTCGGAATAAACCTGAAAAAGACGGCAACGACTCACCTTCAGTTAGATTCTAAACACAAAAGTATGGCAACCCACAAACCAAAGCAGCTCTTATTCAAGATGAATAAAATCTGACTGTGCCACACACCCTAATGGTGAGGCATTGCACTCATTATCATTCCCTGAAAATAACATATGTACGTATACTAAGAGTAGGATGTGGGCTACACATGGACTAAAACATGAAACTATGTGGGCAAGGGAGAAGTATGAAGTACTGATTGATTCCCTATTCATCCAGTCATACCTGGGTATTTAATTCTGGCCTTCCCAAACTTGGGAATTGCAAACCCTAACTTTTAACACACACACACACACACACACACACACACACACACACTTTAATTTTAAACTTTTTAAAGACTTCCTGTAAGAAGCACACTGATCCATGATTCTCTAATCTACAACTATGAAATAACAACTGGAAAATGAGCAGACAAATTAAACATGGCATAGGCAAATGTAAAATGGATGCACAAATAAAAAAACTATACTTGATGTGAGGCACCCTGGGTCCATCATTACCACTTAGGAATGAGATTTTGGCTTTGTAATAGGTAACTCCATGCAAAATGCCAGCTTAATACTCAATAAATGCCAGGTTTTGGCAGCGTTACACGAGAGCCTTCCAGCACACCACCCTCAAGGCAGCAGAGGACACGCTAACGCACAGCAGTCTCAATGGCCACAACTTTACAAATCAAACAGAAGCAGCATCTATAGTGGGTTGCCCTGGACCTAGCGTGACAAAGAGCTGCTAGAGTTTGCCAAGCCTAAGCAAAAAACAGTTTTCAGCAACCAGCATTGAACAGGGACAGTTCTTATAGACACTGCAGGCAGCCTCAGTGCAATGCTTAACCTGAGTGTTCACTTTCTGAACAAAGGCACGGGAATTCTCCACATCCTCAAGGAAGTAAGGAAGTACTTGGATACTTGGAAGTACCTTTGACCAGCCCTTGTTTTAAAAGTTGCCAGGGTGTATTCTGTGAACACAACTCTGCCGGCATCAACATACTATCTTAGCTGCAGAATCATGCTATCATTCCAGGTTATTGTTAATAACCACTCTTCATAGTAGTGTGTGTTTTAAACGACTAGTGGCAGAGATGCAAAACTAAGGGCCTGTCTATAAGCTTAGGCAAAATTACACACAAAATCAGAACACACTGACCCAAAGAGGCCTAAAGCCCCAAAACTTTTCTTGGAGTACAGCTGCTCTTACTCATTAAGTTTCCTCTCAGCTACCTAAAGAACACTGATGTGCAGCAGAGCCTTAAAAACAAAAATGACAACACACACAGCACATCAGAGAACACTTCACTCTCACCCGCAAGACATGGTGGTTAATGGCATATTCGTGATCAGGAGGAAACCATCACTCAACTGGCAAACTGTCATTCAGGAACAAAGAAATTAAAAGCAAAAAACAAAGTGTGCAGTCATTGGATTTACAGTACTGTTTGGCATTACTACTCAGACAGACCAGCAAGTTTGGGAAATACGACCTGCAAAAATCTGCTACCTGCCAGAAATCTAATGGGGCTCTTGGAATAGGGGAGTAGGGCAGGAGCACTAAACACCTGGCCAATCTAACTCCAGGTTACAAACTCACTGCAGGTTCAGCCAAGTGCTTGAAACGTTCCACCCTCATGAAGACCTAAAGCATTGCAGGATCTGCACTCAGTTCTGCTGAGAACTCTGGTGTCCAGATGCTTGAGGAAAGGATTAAACATTTGTCTCCTTCCGTTCCTAACAATTGAAAGCAATGTGGGGGAAAAAAAAAAAAAACTCCCTTTTCTCCTTAAAATTTGAAATAATTAAAAAAACTCACCTCTGCTATGTTGGAAAGAACCGCAGGAGATCTGAAGTGTCTGACATACGCATCTCCAAGGGACCAAGTTTAGAACAAAGGTTTCTTTTACAAAAAATGTTAATACTTAAGTCTACTACTAGTGAGAAGGCCCTGAACAATGTTAAAGCAAACAAACAAAAAATCCTTCTATCTTTTTAGCTTTCACTCCTGAACACTGCAATGATCCACTTGCTTCATTTTTCAGTAATAAACCTTGTCTACATTGAAGTGGTTGACAAAGAACTGCCAAAGGCATAAACACCAATTTAAACCTGTGAATGTAATTTTAACTAATTTTTTGCGTGACTTCTCCAACACATTTGATGTAACACAGATTAGTGTGCCATAAAAAGCCAAAAGAGGAGGATTTCCGCCTCCCCCCCCCCCCAAAAAAAAATCCTGTTATTTTCATCTAGAGTATGAGATGCTGAATCTATGTTCAGAAAGCTACTTACAGAACAGTCCGTCTTGTGTAACTCCTCAAAGGTTAAGACTCTACTGAAAAAAGCTAACTTGACAGAGGGAATTAAGTATAAAAAAAGTGCTAGCTGCAAGCACACACTGACTGTTACTTTCATTTCTTACCCTAGTTTAGTTTTTATTTTGTGCTATACTGGTGGGTTATACATCACATCAGTCACAGAAGAGAATGCATGTCCATAGCTCAGTCACAGCAACATAACTTGCAGGATCTTAGCCTAAACTATCAGCAAAGGTCAGCTTGTACTGTGGTATCTACACTGGAATGCAGACTGCACACTCTCATCTGCCAGCTCTGATGCACAGGGCAGGAACCTATAGGAGAGCACAGGGAGGGCAGTTAAAGGTGGCAAAACCTTAATCATTGCAACAGAAAGATTTACAGGAGACCATTAAGCCTGAATTACACAGAGCTCTGCCCCTTTTCACCCCTCCTCACCAACAGGCTTCATGCCTCACACATGGCCAGGAACTACCTCCCCCCTCCCTCCTTCACAAGTTCAGCTCAGTGAATGCAGAGAAAATATCTACTGGTGGGGGGATGATGCCAGGCTATATAGGTGGCCTCCACAAGGAACAGAGATGCCTTTAGCAAAAGCAGTTTGCTGCTCTATATTCAACAGCTGCTGCATACAGCTGTTTCCATCCTTCTCCACAAATGCTGTGGTACAGAGAGGCACTAGCAATGTTTTGGAGCGGGTTGCAGACCAGGGGCAGTGAAGGGAGCTACTTGTGCAGACTTCTGCATCAGCTCTTCTGCACGCACAAGAAGTTTACATCGGCAATAATGGAAAAAAAAAAAAGGCTTAATTTCAAACTCAAATCTTTAAAAGCTGAAATGATTGTAAAGAAAACAAGTGCTCGGCAGCCTTCTACTCTGTAGATTGTCCCACCAAATCCCTTAATGTCCTGGAGAGTTCTGTCTTCAGGACATCCAAGAAGCTCCCACCTAAGGGAGTACTGATCTCCCTGGTTTGGAAAACTGCTTTGTGGGATTACAGACCCTTCAAACCCTACTGCAAAGGGTACATTTTAAGGCACAGACCCAAGCTGAATGGGAACTGGTTTCACAAGCACAGTGTCCAATTAATGAGAGAAATCCTACTGCAGTTACTGCACTTCAGACTTCATAGTTAAGGGTGCAGTAATTTTACACACTCATAAAAAATGACCAGTTCTTAAGACACATTCGGGACTTTAATAGTAAACCTTGGACTTCAAGATGGCTATCAAACCTACCCAACTAAAAATGACTACTCCCATGTTAGTGGTACTCACTGCATAGCATAAATTACACTTTTGACTACTTAGGAAAGTTAAATTATAAACCAAAGTTAGGCAATGTCAGCTTTCAACTCACAAAGAATAATTTTATTCAAATTTTTAAATGGTACCAAAGTTGCCCAACATCAATTCTTCCTCAAAACTATGTACTGAAATGTCACACTTTAAAATCTACCATGGTCCTGTGTTTGATTCAACACAACCCTTCTAGCCACCAGGTACAGCAGTCATACTGCATTACCTACTTATGGTAGGACTCATCTATCCAATTTTTGATATTTGAAATAGTTAAGGTGAATTAACCTTTCTTAGAAAACGAAAAAATGCCATTTAATAAATCCAGAGAGCATTCACAAAGATTCAAAATATTTTAACTAATTATTTTATCAACTGCTTTTCTTTAGCTAGTTAACTTTAAGGCTCCAAGGATATAAATTCAGACTTATTTTTAAACAGATGTTCATTCAAAGCACAAATAAGATCAGGCTCATAACTCAAGTTATTTAACTATTTTGTATGATTCCAGTACACTAAAACTGACTGCAAGAGCAAAGTATCAACGGTTTCATCCAGTGAAGAAAAGTAACTATACTAATGGCTTTAGTTATTTTATTAATAAATAATTGTATTTTAAATGCCATTTAAGCGTTGTTTAAGTGTTTAAGTGTTGTCCTCTAAAACTTGAAAAGAAAACAATACTACAAAGCAAAATAAACACAAAAGGTAATTTTATAACATTTTAACTGAATCAACCTTACAAAAGCAATGCCTTTCATTAAATTAATGCAGATTTCTACGCCTTCAGAACCATCCAACCTCTGAAAGGCACCGTGGATCCCTCCAGGGTCAGCAGTATTTCTCATTGTCGGTATTTGAGGGGGGGTGAGAGAGGGTAAAGTTGCAACTAATTACACATCTAGGAATAGTGCTGGAGGCTGTAACCTTGAGGAAAATTGTTATTTAGACTCTGCTCTATGCAAATGAGAGCCCCTGCCTGCACTTAAGGTAAAAATGCAAGATAAAAAGATTTTTAAAAGATATAAAACCATTTTTGCCACCTTCAGCCTTTAGCTTCCAATATGTCAACTCCGCCTCAGACTTTTAATAAAACAAGCACCCTGCTGACACGTACTATGTTTAACCAAATGGACACAAAACAAGTCAGGCACAAGTTCTTAAAACTGGCATTTCACAGATGAGACATTTTTTACATACATCTACACTTTTTAATTCACAACCTATTTTAATCCTATCAAGATCATAATTTAGGTCTTTTATACTACTTGACAGCAGTGGACATGTCCAACAATGAGGAATCTCCCCTCGTTTTCTTGGTTTTACACAGTCCAGATTTCCTGCTCCTTCTATAAACGAGTTCTTGTTTTTTCTACTAGAGGTGGGACCGGAAATGGAACTGTATTTCGAGCCGGAAGTGCCAGCAGGCTGCAGCGATGAAGAAGCGAGTGTCGAGCAGGTACCGCGACAGAGACCGTGTGACAAACGCGTAGGATGTATTTACACAGAGACAGCAAATTAAAGCTAATTCGTTCCACTGCCTTTAGTCCATTTCTACGAAACTTCGTGCTGCTCAGGAAAGGGTTAAAATTAGGACGCAGTTTCAGACTGCTTCATGGTAAAAGGGCTTTATTGGTGCAATAAAAACAGCTGCCACCCCCTCGCAAAGCAGCGCGTGTCAATAAAAGCAAGGCTGTCCTCAGGGCAGTGGCATGGAGGCGAAGATGTGACCCAGCACAACACAACCTTTCCGGGACTGGCCATACACCTGACAACTGCTTCAGCATAAGGAGAGCTCTGCAAAGTGTGTTCCAGACGTAGATAACCCCGAAGGCAACACATGAGGACTCCTGCACTTCAGTTCCCAAGGCAAAACTCAAGCTTGACAGTTACACTTTAAGTAGGGGGTACTTGTATTCTGAACATGTAATATACTGTACATTAAATTTAAACATTCTAACACAACAATCTGAAAAATCTGATTTACCCAAAATATATTTAAAAATACATATATATTTTGCTTGAAATACCAGTCCATAGAGAGATAGTAAGAAAAAGAGCCAAAAAGCCTCTGGGAACACTCGAGGTGTCACCTACTGCACGAGACAAGGAGCTCCAGCCCTGACAGGTAATACCAGAAGCCAGGCTAAATCAGCCCTTTGCGATTACAATGTTCTGAGGTCCTGCTCTCTCTTTAGCCTGGCCCGGTTTAGCACCAGCGTTGTCCTACAAGGAAGTACAAGAGTTTCAAGGTCTGATCTGTGACCTTACTAGTCACAGACGGGGGATCCTGGCTTGCCGGTGACGGAGTGCAACTCTCTTGGCCCTACCAGTTGGCAAGATTAGCATCTGAATTCACAACAACCTCATTACGAAACCAGTCCTCCTATTTTTGGATTCTAGCCTCAATCCCAGCGAACGTTTTTACCAGAAAGCATGCTTTGGAAGCAAGCAACTTAGAAGGAAAGGTTTGAGCCCATCAAAATATCATCATTTTGACTTTCCAAGGTTCCAAAGTACAAAAACAGCACTGTAAGCCACATGTGAGTTTACAAGCATATCTTGTGGCAGGATGCGATTAAATCAATTAAAAATATAAACTTTAAAAAAAAAAAAAGGGGGAGGTGGGGAGGTGGAAAGCAGGTCTCCCCACTCACCCCAGCCACCAAGGGAAGCAGCTTGCTAGAATATGCTGCCACGGAGCACAGGGACCGGCGTGGAACAAGAGGCTGCACACAACAGACAGGCCAGAGCGCTGAAGGCGAAGGGATGACGTATTGATTCCAAAGTTACCCTGAATCATTTCAGGTTTCAGCCACCACATCGCTACGTGAGCGCTCGCCTCGGAGCGTGTTTGCCGATGGACTCTTACCTGCCGAAGCCCCAGCGCGTTTCATAAGCACGAGCTGATGACAAAGCACACCGGGGAGTATCCCAGCTGCCTTCCAACTTCAGTAATACCACCCGCTAACACGGGGAACAAACTCTGATGTCAGGCTCGGGGGTAACTGTTTTGCAATTCTCTTGTAAGCAGAGCTGGCGCTGGGGGAGAGTGTGTCCGTGCCAATCCGGGGCAGATTTTACACTGCGGGGGCAACTAGCGCTCCTTTGGCCTCAGCGCATCACCCCTTGGGGCTGGATGCGGCCGCAAGGAGCCCCCCAGCACCAGCGCGGGGGCGACGGAGCGCAGGGGCCGCGCACGGTGCGCGCCGGCCGCCCGGGCTCGCTCCCCGCCCGCCGCGGCGGGCACCTCCCGATCTGTATGCTGTTGGAGTCGGCGCCCCAGATCAGAGCCCACAACACAGGCGCCAGGAAGACAGAAATATGCAT
>JAUBNY010000044.1:592529-634403 GCA_032275445.1 Crypturellus soui | reverse complement strand
GCAGTGCTGCAGAGGGTAGCAAAGTGTAGGCCAGGATGGAGGAGAAAATGCCACCAACAGCTATGGGAGTCATTCCTGCCCTTCTGCTTCCTCTGTCTTGGGAAGTTGGGCCTCTGTACCAATAGCTTTTACCAAGTTAGTGAAACTTGCTTGGGCAATGACTTTGCAGCACCGCACCAGATTGGTTTGGCTGATCAGTGCTGCAGGTAGCTTGGATTCTTCATCTGCAAGCCACACATGGGACATTTCATTATTAAGTTGAACACTGTGCCAAAGGGAAGAAAACAAGCACATTGCTTTCTTCTCTAAGAGCCACCTTGTGCTTTGAACATGCATCTGAAATGCTCTTATTTTGATTACATAACAAGTGTAAGTAATCAGTGAATTTTCGATCTCGTCTTAAGATTCCATCTCACACAAAGCATTTCTATGTTCTTTGCATTACTTTAGTTCTTACCAATCACCACCATCTTAAGGAATGTGTCTATGGAGCCCTGTCTCTCACTGGGTTGGGTTTAGCTTGTTATTCACCAGGATCTATTGTGGCACTGCATGACTTTTCCATTCTAATGTGGGAAGCTCTACACAAAGGGATGAATTTGTCCATAGCTCTAATAAGGACCAAGAGAAAAGCGATGGAGCGATGGAGCGTATCTTCAGTCTCACTGCAAAGTCAGGGAAGGAAAAACTTTGTATGACACAATGCACCTTTTTAATTCTACTAGAACAGTAGAGGTTGCTTTTTTAAATTATGAATTTGAACAGTAGTTGTACTGAACTTATAAATAAACTTGTAAAAAGGAGAAAGGTGTTGAATTTGTCTCAGATATTAAATGCATTTTAAACTAGATCAAGCAAACTAAGAACTACGTCATTCACTGCGTCATGGCCATGTTATCCCATGTGCTTCGCAATTACTTTTAGATTTCAGTGCTCAGTTTGCCGAGAGAAAGAAAACAGTGATTATGTATGTTTACATTATCAGTGCATCCTTTGGCCTGTGCGAATTTCTGCTTCCAGATGGCCAATTTCTGTCTTTTTCCATATGCTGCCTGCTGTAAGTGCCGCCACACTCTGCCAGGAACACGCGGTGCCGCAGAGCCTTCTGCTGCAGTGGATCCTGTGAACCACAGAGGGTTCCCGTGCCCAAAGCTCTGCCCATCACCTCCGTGATGAGGTCTGCCTCACAGCAGGACTCCAGGCATTTACTGGAGTCCTGCTGCTTTACTGTACCTTATGCTCTAATTTTATTTTATCTAATTTTATTTGCTGCAAGTGAGGGACTCTACAGAGGCATAAAGAGGGCTTAAATTTATGTGTTATTCATAAATGAATTCATGGCATTTTGCTAAAAGGGAGATGTGGTCTTGTTATGACTCCATCGTCTCCAACTCAGATCAAAAAGTGAGTTTCTTCTATTTCTTAAAATTAACCGCTGCTTAAAAACACAAAGTCACAATGCTGTTTAAAAAAAAAAAAAAAATTGAGAAGTTCTCTTAACACCAATACCATTTTACTTTTCAGGGCAAAAACCAAGTGGTTTGTTCCCCACTGGAAGGCAAAGGAGAGAAGCACTATAGAACATTAGTCTTACAGCCCTAAAATGAAAAGCATTATGTCATAGCTTCAAGTTGATTCATGTTCAAGAGTTAGTTCAGATTAGGGCTGGGGTCTGGGAAGAAGCACCCACATATGGCAAGAAGGGAAGGAAAACTGATTTGACAGAGTTTAGAGTAGAAAACAAGATGCTTTGGTAGAGTTATTCAAAGATTCATAATGGTAGGAGTCAATCTAATGAATAAATTGGGAGAGTGAGACAGGCTAAGGGAATGCAGTAAATACAATTTATGAGATGTTTCTGTGATGGTGAGCAAGTGTTAGAGATCCTCATGAACAAGGGCTGGTTCTGCAAGGAAACTGTTCCAAGCTAAAAGGCTACACCCTTTATCCTTCACACTTCCACTGCTGAACAGACTCCAGCTTTGGCAGAGTGATGCTTGCCTGCAGGAAGATTCTGCTCTCTGAAACATTTTTAGAAGTTAAATAAAAAAAAAAATTAAAAAAAATCACATATACACCTTCAACTACCATTTACCTCCATGTGAAATGTAATGTTTTACAAATAGCCATAGATGAACTGAACACCATATTCTCAGATCAATTAGGTAACAACTCCACCACTGTTTCCATTTCTAGATACATGAAGCTCCTATTAAAACAGCCCCTACTTAAGTAACCGAGTGCCTCCATTAGCTATTCAAAGGGCAGGAACATGCCCAGAGGTCAGAGATTCATGTAGTAACTATCAAGTGCAGCACAGCAACCTTTAATCATCCTGCACAGTTTGAAAGTGCCCTCCCTTCTGGTCAGGGGACGAGGATGGACCCACCTATGTAGAGATTGTATATTCGCTAGGGAAGCAGAGGGAACAGCAACACATATGGTAAAGAAACTTGGTCAAAATTAAATAGCTGTACTTAACAAATGTCAGCAAAAACCTTACCACAGAACTTCCTGGTACTTTTAAAAATCACTGTACTGGAGGTCCAGGCTTTTTCAGGAAGATTTCTTTTTGTTTGGAAAGAAAAGCATATACAAAACAGACACACACGCTGCAGTATAATCCTTCCATATACACAGGTATACACATACACTCTACAAATAATACAGTTTCAGAAATGCCTGCCTAATTCAGAAGTCATGTTTCTTGAGCCTTTGAACTTGTCATCTGATGGCCCAGTTCCAACCACCAGAAGTTAATCATTGTGGTTTTATTTTTTTTTTCCTGCTTAAATTCCATCTCAATACACCACTCCATTCCTGAACAATTGAGATCCTCTTCCTGGCCTCACACCCACACATTCTAAATAACGGTTGCCTGCTATCTTCTCCAGTGACTCACTACCGGGCCGCCTAGTCACTGTATGTTTAGCTTGTTCATCTCTTAAGGCACCATCAACAGTTAAAAATATTTTATAAAACTTTAAAAACATGTTTCTAAACTGTTTTTAAAATAGCAGATACAACTGATAAGTGGTTTTGTTTTCCTCTAGACAGACTTAAGACACATGGTGTTTACTCAATAAACATAGCAGGGGCTGAAGGACTGTATTCCCATATGCACCTTTCTTATGGATGTTCACACGTCTCTGGCTCTTCTCCAGCTTCAACACCTTCCTCATCTTCCTTCTTATTTGGTTGAGCCTTCTGCAAAAGTCTAGGTCCTGTCAAGCCAATAGCCAGGGCTCCAATTGGAGCTGTGATCAGGATAGCCAGGAAAGCTACTGTTAATACATCCATTCCATACTTTTCCAGTTGCTCATCCTGATGCCTTCTTGCAGTATCTAGGGCAAGGGAGCCTATTGCAGCCTACAGGAAAGAAAACATTGCTCAGATGCAGCAAGTAACTACTAACGCCAAGAGGAGAAAAAGGTTTACCATTCAGTTCTTACTAAGTACATTTTTGTTTGTTTTCATTCAGTCATCTGCTTCACTTCTGGGCAGGATGTAGAAAAGGATTATATTACATCTCTGGTAATGATTTTCACTTGACTACACTTGGAACTCATCAGTTCCTAAACCAATGAGTTGGTAGCCCCCTCTGAAAAGCACTTCTGAGCTGTCACGTTAATCGCACTTCTGGAGAAGGGATAATTAACAAAATGGACCTATATATCTCATATTGCAGCTGTGAAAATGCTGCACCTTGCAAACAGGTCCTGATGGTAGTCAGCTAGCAGCAATTTCTGAAAGTTTAGTTTATAAAGCTTGCAGTATTAAATATGCTGCTTTATTAAATTGTGTTTGCAAATAATCATGCTACTGATACAAAGTCCTAAGTGACCCAATATCTGTGATATAAAGGAAGAAGGACACAATATGCCCGAGGCTTATCTAGCAATGAGAATGTAAGGCCACCTTTTCTTAAAATTGCCACAAATGAAAACCCCCTGAGCCTCTGCTGCAACCATTCCAGCAGACAGTTCATGTGCTACAAGATGAAAAGCCCTAAAATTGGTGTGTAAAGGCAAAATAAACTGCCATACCAGCTATTCTACAATGAAGTCTGTTTGTACAATTCATTGACATTGAAAAGAGTATGACCTCAGATACATGCAAAATGCCCTTACACTTAGAGGAAACCTCCCCTTGCACCTCCCCAGTAGGCTTAACGCTGAACTGTTTAGGATATGAAGAATACAAATAATACACTCAGCTGTTAATAGGCTTCTCCTTCGCCCAGTTTACTTTGATGCTAGGCAGGAAAAGTTCTCCTAAGGTCAGTAAATACAGCGTGTAATGGAAGCAATGGCTTGTTTTACCTGGACAGTGGCTTTGGGCATCCACGCCAGCGAGACAAATACTTTCTCCTTGAAATTAAACCCAGCAAAACACACCATCAGGAATGTGACTAGGATTCGTACAATGAGGGCAATGCCTAATGTAGCAATACAGAGCCCTACAACAAAGACAAAAACTTGTCAGCATTACTGCGCAGAGATGCCTGAGGGGAATAAGCTTCATAATGTGCATTCAACACGCATCTTAACCATACACTGCAAGCTGCTAACAAGTTGAATAACTACTGAATGATCTTACCTACAGTTTCAGGTCTGAGAGACATAACAGATACTTCTGCTCCAATTAAACCAAAGAGAAAAGGCTGAAAGACATTCCACGCAACTGCAACATTTTTTTCTACTGCCTTCTGCAACATAAGAACAGAAAGAAAATAACTGAATTCACCATAACGTGGTCAAGTGCATACAACACTCAATTAATCAAAGGATAAGGTGAAAACATACCATAAAGACTGGTCAAACTCTCAGTTTATGATTAACTTTTGACCTAAGGTTTAAGGTTAGATGTATACCTTGCAGAGGTCAGAGTACGTAAAATTCAGTAAAGGAATATTTGTTCTTTCAAGAAAGGAGAGGAGTGGGAGCGGTGGGGAAGACAACACTGATGTATGAATAGTAACAAAGCAGTTTTCAAACTATAAAAAAAAAATATATATATATACACACACACACACACACACAATTAAAACATAGGTGATTTTCCACAAAGCTGTTTGTGTCTCTGTTTATGTCTTAACAAGGTCAGATCATTTTAAGCTTCAGTAATGGCCTAACTCTGCTTGGCCTTGCTCCAAGTGAACAGGAGCAAAGTTTGGCTAAGGAAATTTGAATTCCCACCTTAGTCAAGACTATTGAATCTTCAATGGGATGTGCTATCTAAGTATAAGCCATTCTTGTTTGAACTTCACACTCCCTTTTGTCAAGAGCTGCATTTTTATACTTAATACCTTTCTTTAAGTGGATTCCACAATAGCAAATGGTGTCCAGGACTGAATGTGCAAAAGTGTGGGGCTCTAAATATTTTCCTTATTTTCTCATTTCCCCTATTATTTTAACCGCTTTTAAATTATTACTTTAAAAAAAAAAAAAAGACATTTAACTCTGCTTATTGCCCCCATTATTGCTTTAGTATTGGGAACACTGTTTCTTGCTTTCTGTGGACTGCACTTGCTAATCTGCTTCCACCAGGAATGGTACGGTACAGTGTACACGACAGCCTGGGAGAAGGTCAGCAGGAAAATTTCAGCAATACACCAGCTACGCAGTAGGCAGACTTCTCCAGCTGTATCTGATAACAGCGTGTCTAAAATAAGTTCAAAAGTGAGCATGCTTCATATGGACACAGACACACACAGACAGCAACTCTCAGCCATGCTACATGCCCCCAAACTGGGACAGAGGAGTGCTTAAATCTGAACACCCCTGAAAGCTTTGTCCACGCACCATTGCTGCTCCTGCACCATTGCTACTCCTGCCAGAAATCTAACTCCTTTGGTGTGGCATGCTTATTTGTAGAAACATTTACCTTGTGATCAGACCATCCCACACCGGCAACAAAAGCTAGGACTAACGTGCAGAGCCCTCCTGAACCAGGGAAACCAAAGTGGATGCTGCCAAAAACAGCAAACATGGACAGACCCAGAACAAAATATGATCTCTTCCACGTCAGAGATGCCTGCAACAAAGTAAACAAATGAAAAAATAAAAGTTTAGAAACAAAGTAAAGAAAAGTTATATGTCATTTTGACAAAAGATACCATAATGAAGAAATGAAAGCTTTCAAGTGAGATGAACTATTTGTTTGGGCTGAGGGCTTCTAATTCCTGGAAAACTAACGTTCTTGAAATGTAATATTTCTTTTCCTCTGCCCATCTGAAAACTCAGCACACAAATGGCTTTTTGTATCCCAAGGAACATAACATTCTGTTCTCATGTCCCTAATTCCACTCTGATAAACTGTTCTAGTATTTGACTGTGCAGTTATCCAAGGAGGGGTGGAATCCTTGCCACTAGATGTTTTTAAAGACAAGTTGAACAAACTTTTGTCAGAAATAACCTGGGTTTATTTTATCTATTCTCTCAGCAGACAGTTACATCATATGAATTCTGCAGTTCTGCTCCACTGTTTTTGTTTTTCAGATAGGCTCCTATGCCATATTTTTGGTATTTATTAAGAAGAAAACTTGCTTCCACTGAGGGCATTAGAAGCTTTGCAAACTGACTTTGGCAGCCCAGGACGCATCTACTTCCTTCTATCAATTTTTGTTCAGTTAGTCACTACTTTATATCAAATTAATCTATCACAAACTTCAATTTTATTGAAGGCAACACATTCTAATCACTTACTGATAGGTCAAATTACTTAAAACACACTACGTGTTCTGCTCCTTTTTGCTCTTGTACCTACTGGAAACGTCTTACAGAAGCAAATGAGAATCATATCAATCCTATTATTTACGTGCGAAAGAGGAATCAGACCCCTCCCTACATGAAGGGATGTTTCCACTGCTTCAGTGGGACCAGGATGGTGAGCTGGGTTTCCAAACTCTCTCTCCATTGGGAAGGACTGTCAGATTAGTACTGCAAAAAAGTAATCTACTACAAAACATATCAGCTCCATTTACAACAGTCAATTTATAATCTGGAAGCTATTAGGTATATGTTTTGGGTCCTGTTTTCACCCCAAAACAGCATCATTCAAAGCTTGGAAATTAGTAATTTAAGAATGGTAATCTTCTATAGAGAACCACATGCTCTCCCTAAAAGAAAAATCTAAAAAGTGTTCTTAGTTTTTACCTGATCATGGCTTGGGAAGTACCGAAGAAACATTCCCAGAATCGCCCCGGCTGCAATGCCAACCACCACCTCCAGCACTCCACGGAGCACGTTGTACAGAGTGGAACCTAACGGCAAAGCACAGTGAGCTCAGAGGCTCTAATACATGGGACCCTCCAGCACAAAAGCTGTTAGACTTATGAAGGTGTTTAAGTTGTGTGAGTAAAGGGTTTCAGGAGGGAATCTACAAGTCTGCAAGAACGTGATGGTGCATTTTTCTTTTTACTAGCTTCACGCCCAAAAAGTGCATCACAGAGAAGAAGGGCCACTGCTTGAGCACATCCAGGCCTAGGGAAAACTAAAAGCACTTATATGGGGGTCTGCGGGGACCAGACCCAGCAGCCCAGGGAGGGTTTGTGTGTGTGGGGGGGGGGGAGGGGAATTTAAAAACAAACAAACAAAAAAAAACCCTCTCAGTTTTGTGACCCTCAACTTCAAGAGTAAAGTTACACCAATACTTTTACATGGGGATATTAAAATATAAACTGTTCAGCCACAACAGAACAAGCATTCCTCAAAATATGAGCATTTGCTCTGGCCTTCCCCAGCCACAGAGCAACAAGCATACCAGAAGAGAAAGCTATCCCAAGACAGGTGTTGAATCCCGTAATTGCCAGGATGTCATCAATGCTGCCAGCAGCCATCAGCAGGGTTGGGACACCCTTCTCCACCCCATAACCCCCTGCTTGTAATATCAGCATTGAGGGCACCACCACAGCAGGGGAAACAGCACCTAGAACAAAACTGAAAACACATGGTTTCATTCCTTCTTAAAAAGAACCGGGACAGGGGGAAGAAGGCCCCTTTACCTTTCCCTGTTATTTACAAGGATATATCTACGCAGATTTATAATCAGCTTTAACTTCCTACCAGTTCAATAGTATTGAAAAAGAGCTCCATGGACCACAGTGCCAGCCAGCCACATTCCTTGATATATTCCATGATTTTCCAATTGGGAGCCTAACCTCATGGTTATGACTTGGCACCCTAGTTCCTTTACATGAGGGGAGAGAAAAAAAAAAAAAAAAAAATAGTGTGTGGCAGAGAAGAATGTCATTCTTCCTCTTCCAACATAGAGGTCTGGATCAAGTTTATGGTTTAGACAGAATCTAGATGGGAAAGGTTGCTTCTCTAAGATTATTTTTGCAGTATTTAAAATGCCATATCCTTACTTTTCAGTGACAGGGAGACTATGCTACAGGCATCTCTTCAAGCAGATATTTCGAATTCCAGCACAAAGATC
Organism: Crypturellus soui; assembly: GCA_032275445.1. Lineage (NCBI taxonomy): Eukaryota > Metazoa > Chordata > Aves > Tinamiformes > Tinamidae > Crypturellus > Crypturellus soui. The sequence continues at coordinate 625,964 of JAUBNY010000044.1, read as the reverse complement.
ATCCCATATGTAGTGCTCTTCTTGGCCCCTAAAGTCTGTCTGTGTTATCGTTAAATACCCAGGGATTGCACCACCCTTTTCCTTAAGCGCCCAGATCACAATGAAGAGCAATGATGCAAGTGCTCCTCCACAAACTGGAAACATGACCTCTTAAATTAGCCACAGAGCCAGACAGGGATGGTAAGCAATCAACCACAGGGGCTAGGCACATTTCCCATCATATTTCACCACAGGGCAGGCCACTATTAACTGGCATTAAACCGAGGTCTCTTTTTGAGAGAGAACTAAAACAGTGATCACTTAGCTGTCACAGGAAAATAGAAACCTTTGTTACATAGGAGAAAAGAGTGTAGGTTACCCTAATATAAACCCCCACTGCCATGGCAAATGCATGAACAAGTAGGCAAGAACAGCAGCTGTGCATGTCTCTGAGATGCATGGTCCAAAAGAAAGCCGCAGACAAACTGCTTTCAGCCTCTTAAGGGCCTGCAATATAAGCACATTCAGACATTAGTATATGAACCCTCAGGGTCCTAAGGAAGAAAAAAAATATTTAAGTTCTGATATGGTTTGTTAAAGAACCCCCTTTGAGCTGCAGTACAGGTTATGGCTTTTTATTTATTTATTTATTTATTTTTTAAGTGTTTAACTCTGACTTAGGTTGTGGGTTTAAAAAAAAAAAAAAAAAACCCACAACCTAAGTTAGAGTTAAACTCACACCAAACCAGATTTGGATTTAAAACTGTAAGCACGGCAATGACAATGAAATCCTCTGGATCTGTGTTTGATAAGGCTCCTACAAGTTCAAGTAATCAAGGGCAGAGAATAGACAGAATTTGTTTCACTAATAGTCGGTCGAATACCTTTGGATCCAGGCCAAGTCCTGCTCGGGTTAAGATAATGGAAAGAGCAATATTCCTCAGTGCTGCAGACCAGCGCAGGTTTATCTGGATGATGTTACTTATGACTGGGGTATTTCGGATGAAAAAACCGGCAAGCAACATCCCTTAAAGAAAAATAAACAATTTGACATTCATTTCAAAAGCCGGAAATTGTTAAAAATGCTTCAACGTGCAAGAAATGCAGGTATCATTAAAAACCTAATGCTGAGGTCCTTGGGAGACCTAATCTAAGGAGGCTAATCATGAACTAACAGATTTTAAATTGTGTGGCAATCCAACACTTATGCAAAGCTGGGGTGGGGAGAAAGGAAAGAAGAATAGACTCAGGAAGTTGCTTTTGTTCCCTATTTGATCTATTTCCAAGATCCAACCTTTTACAAATATTAGCTTTGCAGGAGGTCTCCGATTAAACAGTTTTGCCATCTGAACTGTACTTCTGGAAAGATGCAGGAAAGCATGGAAAAGGTTAACTTTAAACTGCAAAGATTTACCACCATAATGTCTGATGATTCAAATATGCATTTTTGAGGCATAACTTCTCATGAGCCATGTTAAGAAATGGGAAAGACCAAAAGCAAACACATGCTGTGCTAGGTAGCTCCAAGTCTGGTAAGAGCCTGTAAGCTTTGGCTGTGAATATGATTTTCCCTAGAGCACTCTAAATTTTTAGACATTGATCTACTTACACCCTCCTGGAAAATAAAACAGTGCTATAATTAATCTGCAGTGCCTCATGATAATTATGTCAGTCTGTGGGCTAAAATACTGATCGTGGGCCTTATTCAAGGTTTGCATGAGGTCCAGGCCACTAAAGCTGCCCAGATCTAGAAGTTTGTTAAACAAAGGTAAAAATCCAGCTTAAAAGGACATCTTTACTGTTCTGCTCCAGGTTGTCTGCTACAGAAACGTGTCTGCAGTACATACCTGAAGAGCACTATGCCTATCCGATTGTTTCGGTAGCAGTTTCGTTCCATTTTTCCTCAAGGACTGAGGCTCACTGTGAGGTACAGAGTACTGAGAGTCACATTAAACTGCACCTGGTACAGATGGATCAAGGCAAAAATTCCTATGTGAGACTACAAGATTTGTATTTTTCATGTTAAAAAGTCTTCAAACATATCATCTTCTTTTTTTTTTTTTTCCATTTGACTCAGATTCCTCCAATTTGCCTCAAAGCCTGGGAACATGAGCCATTAACTCTATCCTGAGCCACTCAACTGACATGTACTGTCATGCTTAAGTTTCTGTTGTTTAATATTACCTACCTGACAAGCAGCTTCATGCTCAACTCATAGCTTTCAGATATAGATGTAATTAAGAAAAGCAGAACCCTAATAGTCAGAAGTCATACATATAATACATATATTTTAAGCTTAGGAAAAGCTTCTCAATTGCTTAAGTCTGTGTTTGTGTTACTACAGGTACACACACACACTCTATGCAAATCTTCTCTCCTTTGAATTTGTTCTCATTTATGAAAGTAAGCAGTGCTATAACACACACGTTGCCATAAAGGTACTATATAAAAGCTATCAGGTCCCACTAAAGGTGGATATTTGTAGCCTGCTCTGCCACAGTTTTTTACTGCTCTGTCCATTAATGCATTCAAGATAATAGGGGGGCACCATGCAGCTGGTGAGAAGTTGTAGCCTTTCTCAGTTCCACTGACATTACTGTACTACACAGTACTGTACTGATGTAACCAGAATCTCCCCTGGGAAAGAAGTCTGAAAAGGTTCTGAGAATTTCTGAAATCATGTATTTTTCATCTCTCCTTTTATATTTTTACGTAAAATAAAGGCTTTTGACATCCCCAGCATTGTTTTACATTTTTATGAAAAAAAAGTTGATATGAAATGCTTACGATTGATCCAAATTAACATTAAGAATAATTGTTTCTTGTGATTTTTTCAGAATTCAATTATTTGACATAAAGAGAAGAAATTGTTTTTGGTTACTAGTAGAAAAAATATATTTGGAAAGCACTTCCCTAGTCTGCAGGAGAGGTATGCAAAACAACTCAGTAATAATTTATTTATCAAGTAATTATTCTATTCCAACAGTCAAATTAAGACTGTTGTCCAGTGATATTATAAATAGATTTTAAGTAAAGGGGATGGCAAGGACAGTAAATTTTGAATGCCTGAGTGTACAATTCTCTGACCCTCAAAGAATTCAGAGAGCCTCAGTAACATTTATACTATTTTACCTGAGCCATTTAGGGAGATTTTGCACCTTCTCTGAAAGGAATTGATACAAGTAACTTGGAAAAGCTACAAATTTTGAGCTTGAGGTAGTTCGCATATTCCCCAATCTTAACATATTTAACATGCAGATAGTTAGGAAACATCTGTATGACAAAACTATCCAAGAAGAAAATGAAGAAAGAATATCTTACCAAGTAGAGCAGGGAGAGGAGGCAGTGTTGGTATTTTTATGAGTCCAAAAATTTTACCTCCAATGACAGCAAAAAAATAAAGAAACAGAATTCCAAACAGGTTTCCACCTGGGAGGCACTCGCTCCCAGTGATGGACCAAGTCACAGCCCAAACCAGGACCACAATCACAACTGAAACAAGATAAGAAATAGCCATATTTAATAATTTCTCAGGGATGACTCTGTTCACTGCTGGGTAACAACTGTTTTATTATTCAGAAAAAAAAGTTGCCATTGATCAGAAATAGAACTACTTCAAAATTAGTTTAATCTTAACTATGTAAGCTTGGATGCTCCCTAAACGGATCTTCTAAGTGCACATATATTAAAAAGCTACAGAAAATGGAGGGAAAAAAAAAAAAAAAGAAGCATCATTAGGGAACAGAAAGGACTGAACTTACAACTAAGATTTTCATTTACACCTGTCTCACATTCAGGAGCTGCTTTCTTCTGAAGAAAACTGCAGTAAGAACCTGCTGCTGTTCAACCTGGCAAGTCTTCAAACTGACTGTGGCTCCAGCCTCATTGTTCGAAGGATTTAAATATCATTCTGTGGCTGGATGGGTAGCAAAACACTGTTCTATCTATGGGTGAAAAAAAATCCTGAAGCAGGTCCTGTCTCCAGGTAGCTTAAGGCAGTACAGACTTGTTCTTGATGCAGCAAACAGGTACAATACAGAGAAACAAGTTCTTAATGTTATACATGGAATACATGTTGTACATGTTATACAAGGAAGCCAGCATACATATGCATAAAAGTGACAGAGTACAAAAAACTGCAACGAAAAGCTTTATAACCATATAGAAGCATTAAGATTGGAAGGAACCTTTGGAGATCACCTGGGTCAACTCCCCTGCACACGCAGGGTCACCTACAGCACATGGTGCAGGATTGTGTCCAAGGGGGTTTTGAGCATCTCCAGAGAAGGAGATTCCACAACCTCTCCAGGCAACTGTTCCAGCGCTTTGTCATCCTGAAAATGTATTGCACTTTCAGACTGTTTTTTTCTTTATCTTGTTATAATAGATGGTAAAGAGGGATTAGCTGATTGTCACATTTAGAAGCCTAAAAACCCCAAATGAGAGACAGCAGAGACTGTGGAAACAGTCAAATCCATAAAAAAAAAAAAAACCTCTTGTTTGGAAAAGTCAGAAATAGCTGGTTAGTCAGACATCTTTTGTGCGTGTATCTTCAGGGCAGGGCAGAGTTAAATAAGGGTCAGTGTGCCTTGGCTTTACAATCCAGAGCACCAAGAAAGAAAATGCATCATTGCAATGCCTCACGTTTGTAAACTTGATTTCATAACAATCCAGTGTGCTAAGAATGCACTGTTTATAATGATGTTGCTTTCACCCCAAAATGAGCAATCAAAAAAAAAAAAAAAAAGTTTGGAGCTCTTACTTCTGATCAAAACAATTCACAGTGCCAAGGCCAATAAGCCTACCATGTTTAACGTGGAAGACAGAATGGAGGAACATTCAAATCTTTGTTCTATTTCAATATTTCTTCTAACATGTTGAAAGATATGCTATGTGAAACAGCTATTTCCTGTCACTACTTTTGAGAAAAATAGTCAGATGTCATACCTAGAAAATGAAGTACTACTTTGCCGTTTGCCAGTTCAGCTAAACATTGTGTGCTGCATTTATCTTACCATTTGTCACTATTTGGGCCAGTAAACCTTGAGGAGGACAGGCAAATATTTGCCTCAATGTTCTTGCAGGTGTTGAAGACTCAGTGATCTGTTCCTGAGGCTGCTGAGCACAATGATTCAAGAGGGCAGTTTCTTCTGTTTGTATGTTCCCATCAGTGCCTTTGGGGTCCACCGTTAGCCCTTCCTTAATTAAAACAGATAGGTTCTCTCAGAGGTGGCACTGTAAGCATTTGTAGCACTGTACAAGACATCTGCAATCACATGTGATGACTCTAGGTTGGGCTCATATATATATATATATATCTCCATACATATATGCATGTGTATACATACATATACTTTCATTAATATACCTAATAAAAATCAGTATTAATAGGCTGCGTTCAGCTTGTCTTTTGTCTGAACTAAGTAATTGTCAATATTTCTACATTTGGATAGTGTTTTGGTCCAGAAAATTGTGTTTGATTTTACAAACAATTAACAATTAGCATTAGCATCATTCCAGTGAGACAATAATCTGTAATAACACTCCTAATTAACCTCTGTTACACAGCTTTGAACAAAAACAACATAATCTAGTATTGATTAGGCAAAGAAAAAACAAACAGCGCAGATGGCCAGTGAAAACATTACTCACTTGATCCATTGCTGGAAGGCTCAAACTGGTAAGTCAAGAGAAGAAGAAATACCACTCCAGGAGTTTTTTTCCCCCCTCCTTGATGAAGGGGTTTCTTCGAACTGTTCTCTTATACTGATTCATCTACTTATCTATATTCATAGACAAAATATTTTTTGACCATTTTTGGGTATATATTTTGCTTCATTTTACAGTCCTTATTTCCGACAAGTTAATCATCCACCTTCCCTTATAATTACTCACCTTCATGTCAGCAGATTGTCATAGGACGACTATGGAATTCTTGCCTATCCTCTGGCTTGGCTTTCAGCCAGTACTACTTCCACATTTCCCATTATTTCTGTCTTGTGTGTATATATACATAAAATGCATCCCTTACTCATTGTCACGGATGGAACATCAAGTCTTGGTGGCTTTGAGTGAAGTTACTTGGTTAACCACCTTGTGACTAGCAGTCACCAGCTACCCATGCTTATAGAAGACACTCAACACATCTCTAGAATCAATATCATATTCCCTCTAAATTATCTTTTATATTTTATTCTTACTTGCATTTATCACTAGTTTATTTCAAAATTCATCTTTTTCACAGTTAACTCCAGAAATACCCATATTGAAGTTTAACACTGTTTTGTTAATTTTGACAGATTAAGAAAGGGAGAGATGCACAAACAACTTTTAAACACAGAGGCACAATTTAAAGCAGAGAACTCTTTCATTCAACTCTTCCATAATCAGCTGTAAAACTTAAACTGATTAATTTTCTAATTCAAGCTGAAATTGCAGCCAATCATTTCCAACTGTCCAACACACTACAGACTTTGATTCAACTGTTATTTGTGAAGAACTCCCTTACGGAGAAGGAGAATTCTTTTTGCCTTCTCTTCAGCATTTTAACAATTATAGAAAAAAATGTAAAAGGAAAGTTCTTCTGACTAAATCTGCAACTTTGAGATCCTAAATTACCTTGTTTTTGTTATCCATGGGAATCATGACATTTTTCACACATGCTGACAGCTCAGAATCTTCATTCTCATTTCCAGTATCCTCTCTTACCATTGTGGTAATCCTATGGAAAATAATAAACACTAAAAGTGTTAAGTAGTAGTAAAAAGGCTAACGAGAAGTCTTTTTAATAATATTGCTTCCTTCCACATAGACCAGTTAAAAAAACTCACAGTCTGATTTTGAATTTGATGTAATGGCTTTTTTTTTTTTTGCTGCATATCTGTGTGCATTGCACATAAGAACAAAAAACAAAGTGTTGGAAAGGCTCAGTTAAGCTTGTAGAATACAATAAACCCTCCAGGATTTAGAAAAATGATGGTATGCACAAAATAATATAGCTTACATACATATTTTATGCCTTCTACAGCACAGAAGGCAATTTGTTGTCAACACCTCTTGCCAGGACTATTAGTCCTGAAAGCATCACAGAATATGTGAAGAAAGCAACGTAAGTGGCCAAAAACAAGCACCATTTCTGAAGTACACACATTTTTTTTTCCTAGCTTTAAACCTGAACAATTCCACCTTGATTTTTAATGAATTATTTCAAGAAAGTGGTTTCTGTTTAACATGGCTATTCACAAACACATCAACTGAATATCTAAGGAAAAAAAAAAAAAAAAAAAAAAAAAAGATGTTTGAATCTTTTGGTTTACTGTGCCAATCAGATCTGCATGCTTCACTTAATCATAAGATTGCCTACAAATCAGGTTGTGGGATTTGTTTGGTTTGGGAGATTTCACTCTCCAGCACCTTCTTGGTTCACCACAGAACCAGCAGCATGAGCCATGTTGCTCTCATTTGTGCAAGTAGAAGTTGCCCTTAAAATATTCACTTCTGAGCAGGAACTATAGAGCTTATAATTCTGGGAACTTCTATGAGCCTGAGAACAAAAGTCAGGAACAAAAGTCTCAATTTGAGCCAGAATTTCTGAGCCAAAAAAAATAATTCCTTCTTAAACTCCTGGAAGCAAGTCAGAGAGGTAGTTCTCAGTTACCAACCTTGCAGTTTATAAAGATATACTTGATATCTTGGGTTGATTGACACCATGAACAAAGAATTTATTATAACATCTGGGTGTTTCTCAGATGTTCTGATATGAAACTGGTTCAAGACAAGGCTAAGAGAGAAAAAGCACTGGGCTACAAGCAAACAGTTTCACTAATATAGCAGTTCTGCTTTCAAGTTGAAAGTGTTAGCTTATTCAAATTCCATTACTGTTCTACACCTTGTAATTACTATTCATGGAACCAAGTAGTTGTAATCCTGATGTTCTTCATGAATTAATTGATATTTTTGATTTTATCAGAAGATGTTCAGGATTTTGCCAGGGGAGTCTTTTCAGTGGGACCAGGATTCCATAAACGCCTCTACTACCCAGAACTCCAGGTACCCAGTAACCCCAGCTCCTGCATGCACTGCTAATAGCAGCATAAAGGGAAGAAAAGATTTCCTTGCTGCATTTATCTGAGTTCCTGCTTCAGCATAGCAGGGATGGCTTCAAGGTGAGAGGGAAGGAATCTGCTATTGCAAGTGCTGCCCTACTTTTTGTAGGGGGAGGCTTTGACCCTGCCAACTTCTCCATGCTCTTGCTTCTCAGCAACAGCTTGTTGAATTAACAAAGCCAATGTGAGTACTTTGTTCACAAGCACAAACTCAGGCCAGATTTTTTTTTTAAAGCAAACTAAATCAAATTCTGCTCCATGATTTCTCTTATAACACAGAGTAAAGGCCTCTACTTTGGCAAGCAAGCAGTAACAGACTTATTTTAAAAGAACCCTGTAAAATACATAGTTTTGAAGTTAGAAAGGTTTTTATTACATCTCTTAATTTCATTTTACTTGTTTTAATTGGGAGGCAGGAACAAACTGAGGCAGAGTAGAACTCCAGGACGACTGACAGGCGCAGCATGTGCGTGCCTGTAGTATTAGCTCTACTACCCTGGCGAGTGCCAGGGCTTCTGCTTTGCCCACATAGACAGCACAGACAGGAATAGAAATCAAGTACTACGACCACCACCAGAACAACAAGCATAGAATAGAATAAAACAACATGAAAGAAGAAATGTACCAGGTGACTAGATAAAAGAGGAAGAAATAAAGCATGGATTTCCCAGAGAAAGATGTAAGTGAGCCCTGATGCAATCTGCTTCCCCTGCCCTGCTAGCTTCCTGCCTGCAAGGCCACCACAGTTCCCCACATAACCCCTCCTGCTGCATCCAGCCCCAGGGAACGGAGACGCACCAAGACAAAGAGGGAGATGCACAAAACCCACCTGGAGAAGGGCAGGGGTGGTGGAGAGACAGCAGGTCCCTGTGCAGCCCGCGGCGAGGCACTAGCTGTGTTGGAGAGAGGCGAAAGAACGACAATCCGCTGCGGGCCGCAAGCGGCAACAGCTCTGTGCCAGCCCTGGCTCCTCCTCCCCTGCTGCCGCCGCCTCGTAGGACGCAGCTTCACCCGACCAGGCAGCAGCAGCATCCTCACGCTGCAGCTGGAGAGGAGCTTAAGGGCCTCCTGGATGCCATCTTCTCTCTCCGCACCAGGAAGGAGAGCTCCTCTCTGACAGACAGCAGGACAGGCAGCAGGGTGCAGGAGGCACTAAGATCTGAATAAAAATGTTTGTATTTGCATTGCTTCCACCAATGTATGGCTTCTCAAAAAATATGCTAATAGCGTTCCCCTTGTCTGGTAAGTACATGTGAGGGAACAGGATACAGCCTGTGTGTCTGCCTTATGCCACAGGCTGGGCAGGGCAGACACGGAAGCAGCTTCAAACATGCCATGTTGCTCCTTTGTGCCTTGTAGCATCACCCAGAAGTAGGGCTGACTCCAAATCTGATTAAAAAAAAAAAAACAGACCAGCTTTTTGATCAGGCAAAATTTTCCATAGGGACCATGAATCAGGAAAGTTGGACTCCTTTCTCCGCCCCCTCCCCCCCCCCGCCCCACCAAAAAAGAGACCTAGAAAAACATTAAGAACTCCCTTTTTGTATTATCACTAGAGGTAAAGGAGAAGAAAGAGAATCACCCAGTTCAACAAAAAACAGACCAGGGATTAAAGAGGTTACAAGAGCATTAAGGAACAATCTCATTTAGTAACTGTAGAAACTCTGCTGGAAAAGCTGAGACCTTAGAACACACTTCAAGTTTTTAGCTGTTAGCTGCAAAAAGCTCTGCTAATAAGATCAAGGACAAAAATCCTTTGAGGCAACAACTTCTCAAACCACCTCTGATATATCCACTTCTGTGCTTTTGTGCTCTGTGTCTAAAATGCAGAAGGTATCATCTTTTTTACCAAAATTGCTCTGACAAAAAGAGAAAAAAAAAAAGGAGCATATTAAAAATCAATGAGCTTTAAATATTTATGTATAGAACTTAGTTGGTAATAAACATACCAAAATTCCTCTGAAATTCTGATTTATACATTCGGAATAGACAATGCAAGGTCCCTGTGTTGCTGCAGTCAGGAGAGTCTCTTTTTAAGATCAGCCTTCAAAAGTTGCTGCAGGAGTGCCTTGGCCTTCATGTTAAATCCTGAAAGCACTGATAGAGGAGCCTGTCAGGCTGAGCTTTTACATTTTAATTTACCTCAATGAGCTTTGGAAGGGCCATTCTGGTTAACTTCTTTACCTTATCCTTCTTAGCTGCTGGGGTCATGCTCCGAAAAACAGAAAATACTTAAGACTCCATAAACAAACTAGACAAGATCAGAATGCTCCAACATTAAGCCTGGGATGAGTTTGAGGAATTCAATATCCACAGTATTTTCTCATTTAAAAATTGTGATCAAGTAAATCTCACGTTTATAAACAGTAAGGTTGGATTTTGAACGGACCGGTTTCATATCACTGGAAATCAAAGCATTTACCTTAATGTCTCCACATCTGGCAGTTGGTGACATTACAGAAACATGCACAAGACTAGTGTCTATTTGTGTATACATTTATTCTTAGGAGAGAATTCACATTAAGTACATTTTATTCCAGTACTTCAATATTTAGGAAAAAGTATACCAATAAGATCAATTTAGAAGGACTACAGAGTGGTAAAAATGTACTAAATTTGTTTTCAAAGACATTGCATTAGTGACTTAAGTCTTTGCAAATTATTTTAACTGAGAAAGATATTTCTTTTGTTTTTCACAGTATGAATTTCCATTTTCAGATAGACTCACTCACAAGCTCCATCCTCCATCGATGATTAGTTCATTGCCAGTCACATAGGCAGACTGAAATTACAGAATGAATTTTATGAATTTTAATAGTTCATGGCTATTAAGTACAAAAAATAGTATTTAAAAATTATTAGAAACTGATTTCTTCAAACTTTTTTAATAAAAAGCAACAAAAAAAGCAGTAAGTGTAAATATACAGAATATAAAACACACCTTTAATTGAGGCCTTTTATCTAACTAGGGAGTATAGCAAATTAAAGGCATTAAGATGATAATACATCCTGAAGATAAAAATTCACATAAGATGGATTTCAAAGAGCTCATCTACAGCAACAATACCTTACACTGATGTTATTAGCTCTGTTCAACTGAGCAGAATCTGAACAGGTAATTAATTACAAGAAGACTTAAATGAAGATTTAGATGATACAGAAAGCAAGCTAAGTAACTGAGAGGGTGACATTCTTCTCTCTAGATCAGTACTGATGCATTAAGTTGGTTTAATGTTTCTGTAAAGCTAAGATGCAAATGGGAAACATTTGCCCTTGCACAGTGGAGGTAGGCGATATTCACCAATCATACCTCCTTAAACCATGTTCCAACTGTGGTACTTAGAAGAGACATCATTTCTGTCATCATTCACAATTATTTGGACATAAAACATCCAAGTTATACATCCAGGTATGTAACACTTTTACAATCTCTATCAAAATTCAGAGTGTTCTGTGCATCACAATATCAATCCCCCTAAAACAGTAGAACTGTGTGTGTGCGTGTGTGTATGTTCTAAAGCAAGTAGGTAGTATGGCATTCTATTTATTGTCTGGTACTTACTTCATCAGAGGCCAAATACACAAACAGATGGGCCACTTCTTCAGCAGTAGCCATTCTACCAGTCCTCTGTCTGGCTAGAAAGTCTTTCAATGCCTAGACATAAGCGCAATGGGTATATCAAAACCAAAACATTTTAATCCAATTATTATACCACATGTAGAAAGCAAAATTAGAAATAAGCTATGGGGTCAAAACTTTAATACATTGGATAGGGAATCTATGCTAGAAAAAGAAATTTGAAGGGTAATTTATTGATATGAATTTCAGTCTGGAAAAATACTAAGAGTAGACAATCCTCTGGTTCCAGAGTGAATCCAATAGGAGCACTTGTACTTTTGTTGGTAGATATTCCCATGGCCTTCAAGCTAGGATTTTGTTACCTACTTAACATGAACACTCCTAACTCATTTTTAAAACCATATGCTAGAATGCCCTATCATGGTTATGCACTAATTTAGTATTCTATTTCTGCACTAGATACTATAAGCAATGCTGCAAATTCTTCCACAGATGACAGACATGCTGCATTCACTAAGCAAATGCCCTATGATGCATTCTAAGGCTCACCCTGAACACAAACTGATCAAATTAAAGGAAACTCTTGTTATGTTACCATTTGTATTCTGAAATATGGGATATTCTAGAATCTGGGCACAAGTGAAGTGTGTTTTGTTCATCTGCTTTTAAAAGGAGTTTAGTGTATATATACACATGATTAATCAATTTGCTTTCTAACCTGTTCTGGATTTGGTCTGGCTTTAATTCTTTCTTGTAGAGATGGTGTGTCAACAGTTCCTAAACAAAAGTTGGAAATTCAATAATTAAAACTCAAGTATATCAACCATCATGACGAATGCCTTACCATGCATTTAAATGATGTGGTATGATATGAAAGCTACATGTAATTTCATAATATGAGGCAGGAGAAAGTCCACAGAACTATCATCTTAACATAGCTTAACACACATTTCAAAAGACAAAACGTTTTTAGAATAAGATTTTGTACTTTTCAGATTGTTAAACAATAGTTAGCCTTCCTGGTAACCCTAGACTGCTTTTAATTTTCAGACAAACACACAAATACCATGTAATGCTGATGTAATATGCATATGTTTAGATGTCTCAGTGCTGGGTTAAGATCACTGGAGTGGGTTCAACCTAGTCTAATTATAAAAGTAATGACTTTTCTATTTTACATCTCAAAGACATTAGAAATACACCTTGTTCATTTTGACTCTTAGTAGCTTTGTCCTTTGTCAATCCACTGCTCTCTAGAAAGACAGACTAAATGGAGCCTTTTTTTTTTTTTTATTTTTTATTTTTATTAAAGCTTTTGCTCCAAGTTACCAAGATACTGTAAGACGACTCACCTGGACATACGCAGTTGCATCTGATGCCTTGCTCAATGAAGTCAGCAGCCACAGACTTTGTTAGACCAATAACTGCTGCCTTAGAAGTACTATATACACATCTGTTCACAACTCCTAGGAGGTCAGTGTGAAGGCAACATGGAAATAATAGCAGAGAGACAGACAAGTTTGTTCTATACACATTTGCTTCCAGTTCGAGCTTTTCTTGTAGCACATAGTGTCTCCACAAGGGTAGGCTATCTAAAATTATTTTCATCTATATCTGAAAAGAAACTATATTATTTTTCAAAAGCATATGTTTGGCAGGTACAAACAGAAGTTTGAGAAGTGTGGAAGCCCATCTATTTACTAGCTTATTTATTTATCTAAAACACAGGTGTAGTGATTACATAACAGTTTACTGCAAATTTTTAGATGCAGCACAGTAACAGGACATTTTTAGGACAAAAAAAATACAAAAGCAACGTTAGAAAGCTATTCACCTTTAATGCTGGATGCCACAGAAGACATATTGATAATGTTTCCAGATTTCTGCTTAATCATCTGCAAAAGAATACTTATATTATTCAGATGTGAAGTATTTTGTTATCTGCAGGCCCAGCAGAATAACCCTTAACAACCACTGCAATAGCCCCAAGTGCAGCTGATCCCCAGGACCAAGTTTCACTAGCATGAATAAGTACTAGGCTGAAGTAGTAAAACAGGTTAAGACTCTCACTAAGCTTCCCTAAAACAGGGCTGTCAATGACACTGAAGTGCTTCTTAGGATAGTTTCCCTAGCTGCAGAAAAAGCAGCACCTTAATGCATTTTTTTAAATGCTCTGCAGCAGAAGTTTTACTGCATAAGGTGGACCGATGTGCTGTATTGTATTATACTGGTTCCTTTGCTGCTTTGTATTTAGAGAATTTTACTTACCAATTAATCATCTCTATATTTTACTTTAGATATATTGCCTACCTGGAGGTTCAGACAACACCAAGAATCCTTTATGACATAGGATCATCGTAATTTCAGGGCCTTCCCTATCCAAAGCTGTGTACTCAAATTTTTATCCCAAAGCCTACTCTGTCCCCATGGTGATGACTTATACCTCTCCTCCTTTAGACACAATGCAAGGGCCACTTACCTTGGGAAGAAAGGTCTTCGTCATTAGGTACATGCTGCGAACATTGAGGCTCATAGTAAAATCCCAGTCTTGTTCCTCACACTCCAAAATGGTTCCATGATGAACAAACCTAGAATAAACGTATGAAATGTATTACTGTTTCACAGATCTATGGCTTTGTGTGCGTTTTTTTCCTACTACCTTTTTTTGTAATAGCTAACCCTCTCAAATTTACCAACTAGGCACAATAGTTCTGATCAAGAGAGCAATGCAACAGTTTATTTCTTGTGACGAATGTCAGTGATATGAAAAAGACTCCATTCATGAAGAAAGATGTTTGGCAATAGGGAAATCCCCCCAAAAAATATACAAGCAAACCACCCACTTTGTTCACTGTAGTGCCAGGGGACCAAAGCTATCAGTACAAGATACCCAGAGAGCCAGGGAGAACTTAGAACTCAGTTTTCAGAACCATTGTTTTTCTTGGTCTGGGTAAAAAGGGTACACACAAAGATGTCAGTTTTGATGAAAACATATGAAGATTTATATTAAGCTATAAAGCTTGTTAAAATAAAGGAATAACTTACATTCAAATTTAAGAAAGTACTTTGGTAGGACAGGAAAAAAAAAAATGGAAAGAGGAAGATGAAATAGAAGCAGATTACCCTGCAATGTTACAGAGGACGTCAATCCTTTCCATCTCCTTAGCCAAGTTTTCTATCTGTTCCTTCTTGGTGACATCCAGAACCTGTGTTTGAATGCCTATAAAAATACAGTCTTTATCTCACTTGTGGGGGGTTAAAGACCAGCAGTTTGATTTTCAGAACTGAAAAACCATTGCTGAGGTCTGCAGCTCCCATGCAAAGGTCTGCAGCTCCCATGCAACTCAAGTGATTTGCTAGAAACTGTCCCCTCTTAATAGTACACATAGACATGCAGAGCGAGTGACCAAAAGCTACACTTGATGCTTATGTAACAGTTAAATCAGGACAGCAATGGACAGCAGGGCATGCTTAAAAAAAAAAAAAAAAAAAGCCTGCCCTGCATGCTTCCAAAAAAATTCTTTACTCTGACTAAAGAATTGTCATTCTTTCATACTCTTTATTATAAAATAGTAATTCCTTGGAACTAATTACAGGTTTCATGTACTGTCACCATTGCATTATGTCTATCCATACATAAAAGCTTTATAACAACATTTAATTAATGAGGAAAAGGGCTTTTGAGTAGGCCATTATTAACTTTACATAACTATGGATTTCATCATAGCAATAATAGAAATTAAGAGAAATTGTAGTAGGCTGTTATCTTTTAATATCGTTTATGAACAGCAATGTTCACGTTTTTGCAATTATTTAACAAAAAACAAACAAACAAACAAAAAAACACGAACAAAAAACAAAACAAAACCAAGGAACATATACGCATACCCTTAAAGAACATTTGAGCACATATTACTTATTGCTATAAGGCACTACTTATTTGAGCCCCTGACTGCTGATACTTTCAAGTACTTATATGGCTGGCTGTGTTGCACCGCACCTAAAACAAAAATGCTAAAAACATAATAGCAATGATCATGCTTTTGTTTTGTTCAGAGAAGCTTCACTGAGACTGAGAAACACAATGATCTCAGAACAGGGAGTGGTGCCAAACACTTTCTTCGAAACACTTTCCTGTAGAACCAACCCTCTTCTACAGAAAGATGTTAAGACACAGCAGTGCATATCCAGAAGTGGAAAAAAAAAAAGAGCCAAACAAACAAATGACACTTTCAGAAGAGCTGCAACATGGTAAGACATAATCTACATGTCATTTTAAATAAGAAGCTTCCAATAATCTAACACAACTAACTTCTCTCATCCATGTTAAGACTGACACCTTGCTATGAAATAAATGAGCTTAGATACAGCCTGCTTGCATCCTAATTCTATACTAGATATAAATATTAGGCTGTGCACTTTTCTTGAATGTACCAGCTTTCTTTCCGAAAGGCAATCTGGATGTGTAAAAAAGGAGGAGCCATACTATACTCCAACAGTTTCCTCCATGCTCTTAAATACCAGCATTTTACACAGAAAGTCCTTGTCACTCTGCAGCACAGAATAAAACAATGCCTATATGTAAAAACATATTCTAAATACTTTTTTCCTCATGCTTTTTAAAGTTTGCAATAACCTCAAATTATATTTCAGTCTACCTATAACAAAAGTTGAAAAAAATTGAACTGACATCTACTTTAGATCACTTACCTGGATATTTCTTCAGTTCTTGCAGCTTAGACTTATTCATGTCTGTAGCAACGACCTGGGCTCCTTCTTTAGCAAAAGCCTTAAGAATGCAATCAAAATAAGTAATTGACACTAGGATATTACAGATTTTAATAAGAATAAGTATTTATTCCTGTGTTGTCTTATTTCTTGTTTGGATTGTGATAGAAGGATAGTTGCCTTTGGCCATCTTCTACTTTTCATTATAGGCATGCTGTGAAGCTCTGAGTATCAATAGACCAGCCAAACATAAGAAAGCAGGATGCAGGAACATAATGGAAGAAGAAAATTTCTTCAACTCACAATAGCAGCTGCTCGTCCAATCCCCTGTGCTGCTGCAGACAACAGTATTATCTTCCCATGAAGTCGACCCATATTACCAACCTGTACAGCCAAAAGAAATCATAAACTTAAAAAAAAAAAAAAAAAAAGAAAAAAAAGAAAAAAAAGAAAAAAAACCCACCACTGTGGCCCAGGGAAACACCTGCAAGCGTATCCTAAAAAATAGATGATCCAGCTGTTTTTATTCCCAAGTCCAAGTCCTATTCACTTGCATGAAGAAACACCCAAAGAGGGACAAGGTGTGTGAACCCAAAAGCCAGGCAATACTATTACAGAAACTAGATTTTTTAAAAATAAACAGAAGAAAATTAAGTGAAGCAGACTAGAAATAAAATAGCTTATAAACTAGCATCTCCACTGCACATTGTTATCTTACAAAGACCACCCCCCCCCCTTTTTTTCCTCTCATTTCCCTTTCCCTTCCTCCCTGCCCAAACACCAACTTTCTATACTACAACCAACTAGAGACAACAACCTCTTGAGCTCCACAAAAAGACTTGTCTTTGCCCCTGCGGCAATTTCCTGCTCCACAGAGTAAAGAATTTCTGCCTTCTCTTCCCCACTTTCCTTGTTCTCTGGGAATTACTGAGCTTGCTTGGAGCAAGGGGTAAGTGAAAAGGAGACCTTGTGAGTGCCAGCTAAGGCAAATAGTTTTCTTCACAGAGGGGATTCTACCTCACTGAATCTGCAGCAGCCAGGAGGCAAGGTGCAGGCATGTCTCCTACCCAGGCACCCCCTTTCGATGGCATTGTTATGCTAAGGGACAGACTACTTACAAAGTTGCAGACAAACAAGCAAATGCCACCATTTCCACTCCCACAAAGATACTTCCATAGGCTTTTGCTTATTTAAGGAATAAATTACTGAGCAAGATCTTTTAACCCATACCCTAAGAAGTATGGTTACTGTCAGTCAGAATGCAACCTCTGGGCTTGTCAGCTGAGCACGCAACCAACCTTGCCCCCACTTTCAAAATCTCCAAAGCAAGGTTCTTTATATAGCCACAAGTGCAGAATGTTCTCATGAACATGCAATTTAGCAAGAGTTCCAAGTATCAGAAAAATCACCTCCATGTGTTCACTCACAACACAAGAAGATCTTAATTACTGACATGTCTTTTCAGTGGAAGAATCCTAATTAGCCGGAGTACTTCCTCAAACCATCTTCACACGTTAATATGCTAGCAATGCATTTATTCCAATTAGCAGGTACTAACTAATCTACTATGCTCTGGTTTACTGAACTAGTGATAGCCATTCTAGTATTTTAAATGTTTAATATTGCGACAAAAATCACTCACCAGAAGGACTCCAAAAACTTGGTATGCTTACTGACCTTTGTACGAAAGGAAGTTTTACACTTTTGCTTTGCTTGTTGGGATTTGTAGTTCAACTGTCGCATTTCTCCATAACAGCATAATTTCTTTAAGAAACATTGAGATGCTGCCATCTAGCGAAATTCTAGATTTTAAGAGTGAGATATTTCTCCTGCAAGGTGGATGGCAAGAGGGAGAGAGAGGAGGAGGAAGAGAAGGAGGAGAAGGAGAGAGAAGGGGGGGGGGGGGAAGGGAAAAACAAACAAACAAACAAAAAAAAAACAAAAAACACCGTACACCTACACCAGCATATCAGAGTTAGGAATGGGATCTGGAACTTCTATAAAAAGTAATCCAGCTACCCATTTCTATAAAAAGTAATCCAAGACACTAATCCAAGAGTTTAGAGCTACAAACACTTTCAAATTTATAGCAGTCCTAGCAATTGGCAGTTACTGGCATTCAAGGCAAATAGACAGTCACCTCTTGGGTAAAGATCTCAGAAGTACCTACCTCCATCAGGTAAGTAATTCTAGTGCAACTGTTTCAAGAAAGCAGCAGCTTATTGCTATATGCTCAGGAATGCACCAGTGTTATCATTTGCTTAGTTTTGGCTTACCCATAGTGAAATACTTAAGGAGACATTCAGCACTGCTTTCCCATGAAATAAGTATACATGCTTTTCATGTGAGTTTCTTAGCTGTGACTAGATCACCTCATGTGATTCCATTCCTCAGGTAGAGTTCAGGTTTTGAGCACTTTTTTTTTTTAGCTGAGGACAGTGAGAATTTAGTCTTTCAAAAATCAAATATTTCTTGACAGAAAGACTGTTAGAAGGAGAAAATTATATATTACATATAAAATAAACAAAATGTACTGCTGCAGAAACTGATTGCAGAAAAGCTGTAGAGGAAACAGACAAATTATAATTTTGACTGAAGTGATGAAATTAATATCCTTAATCAGCATCATTTCTCCACAAAATATAAGTGACCAGCAAAAAAATAAAAAAAAAATATATCTTTCATTGGTAACACATTCAAGTTTATTATCAAACAAGCCTTCTCATACAGAAAATAAAAAAGAAATAAAAATAGAAATAGGATAGCAAAACAAAGTCTTTCTCTGTAGCCCAAATTGTCCACAGTTTGTTTCTGCCTCTCTAGTGAGCAGAAAACCTGTCTGTCAGCTCCATGAGATATTGTTAAAAAAATTCAGATATCTAACTCCACAGAGGAAGTCTATCTCAAGATGAGGCAAAAACAGAGTTCTTCTTGGCACTATTACAGACAGAGCTGTTGAAGTATTGTAAAGAATTCTACAGATGAAACTTTGATTGTGTGCTCTATAAACAAAACTGAGCTTCAACTCCAGTGTACAGATACAGAGGTTACAGTTATGGTGAAAACATCACTCCCAGGGCCCTATGAAAACATGATACAAAAATAGAAGAAAAAAGGCTATGAGAACAGATCTGTCCACTTCAACACCCTTTAAATACAAATACCAACAGTTTAGAAGAGCTGTATGAATGACGGCATGAAAAGGTTAAGATAGGGAAGTTTCACAGTAGATTATTTTTGACTATCCATTTCCATCTTCTCTTCAGAATACAGCTTTTGCTATCTTTGCCATCCAAATGATAAAATGACTATGGCAGAACCACCACAGCATCAGGGTTACAGGTAGCATTACTGTTTCTCCATTTATGTGCTTCTATTTCAGCTTTTATGGCCACAGAAAGTAGCAGCTCCAAGAAGCAAGGGATATTTACATGCTACCAGAGCCTAGTAGATTTGTACGAGAGGATGATGGCTTTTAACCTGAAGCAGTCATCTTCTATGTATGCAGATTCCAGCTGTATAGGCACTGTAGAGACAGCTAACAGACAACACCTTTATTGGGTGGTACAATCAGGTGCTTTATCTCCTTCTGAAGTTCCAAACCAGTGCCTAAGGTGTTCCTCTGTAGGCTCTATTCCTGCAGGTTGTGTATCTATAGAGAAAACAAGAACATTGAGGTAACACGTGCAGACTTTCCCAGATATACAAGCAACAGGAACACAGCAATTTAATCCCGACTGGTACTTTAGATGTCAGCTATCAAAGCTTTCCTCTGATCTCCAAGACAGGAACATGACATTCTGAGGAAGCCTTTACTATTAGCTAGCCAGCTATCATAAGACACAGCACCAAGTTGGATCGCATTCCTTCTGTCAGTCTATTATTAATACCTCAAACTGATAATGTCTTCAGCACATGTGCTAGAGTCTTCAAAGTCATTAAAACAATGCATAACAATGAAGACGGTTGTTTTAATTTGCTAGGATCTATCACTAGAAGATATAGGTCAGCTACTCTCCTTCACAGACCACCCTTTATATTTTGTTTCTACTAGTCTTACGGGGACAATACTCCGTAACATACCTGTTGGTGCAACTAAGTTGGAATTATCAAAGAAGCCTGTTGGATAAGTCAGTGGCAGACACTTTGATATGTCCTGAGAGCGAGGTTCCTTGGAGGGAGAAGGCATTTGCTCTTTAACAGAGCTAATTTGCACCGTTTTCCTTGGAGACCTTGGGGTTGTCTCCCGAGTAGTTTCTCTTGAGAATCGTTCTTTTAGCTTTAGTGCTCTCTCTTTCCATTTTCTAAGTTCTTCTTTCAGTTGAAGCTCATTACTGAACAGGAACAAAGGAAGAACAACACACAAGGAAGACAAAAATCTAACAAGTTCTTTAGGTAAAGATGACAAAAACCAACAAATAGATCCTGCACCTTAACCCTTCCCCTGCTCCAACTGCTTTTTAAACTGTTAAGTATATACATCACAATTTTACCTTAACTTTTAAGCAAAGCGTGTTCTCTGAATTTTTGATAAACCCATTGCAAGTGAAAACAGTTTAAAGCTTAAAGCCAAATTCATGAATAAACTCAATAATTCTCTAACTTCAAGGATTTAGATTCACTTTTTTTTTTTTTGGTTTTACATTTAGATTAGTTACTTCTATAGATTTCTCAAAGAAATAGTTACAATCATTCACAGTTAAACAACATCATATTTGGCATGTTCATTGGTTTTATACTTACCTTATCAGGAGATCATTTTGTTTCTTCAGCTGCAAGTTTTCTTTCTGCAGTTTAGCTTGTTCTGATTTTAAAACAAGCATTTGTGTGCTCTGCACAATCCCACTGCCACCACCACAAGTAAGAGGCATTTGCGGTTGCTGAGGAGCTTCTTCTTCTGACACCACTAGAAAATAGTTTATACAAATATGGGTTATGTGGACAGTACTTGAAGCAAATCCATATATTTATGCCAATCAATGTATTTAAACTATTTATACATATACAAGATTACTTCCTTCCACCTTGAAGGTAAAACCTGAATAGATTACAAGTGCCATTACAATACAGCTACTATAGATATATATACTATATATACATATATATATATATCCTATATACTAGGATATATATTATACACTATTGTACATATGCACAGTAGTATTTGCACTGACAGCAAAGCAGTTGAAAATAATCTTCATTAGGCCATTTAGAGTCAAAAAATTAGGTCTTTGATAGAGACAATTTCAGTTATGTCATGATTATGGTTAGAACTAGCTAGTTAGAGTGAAATTGATCAAGGAAGACATGACAGTATAAGCCCAAATATCCATCAGGGATCTTAAACAAGAAAATGTATGAGCAAAATCTTAAGTTGTAAAAAAGAAGGAACTTTTAAATTCTTATCACAGAAAAATAGCATTAAAAGTGTGTAACACTAAAAAGGTACTTCATCTTGAATTTACCTGTAACATCTTGCTCTTGCTGTGCTCTTCGAAGTTGTTCTTTTAGTCTTCTCAGCTGTTCTTCCTGGTCTTCCACGAGAGCTTTATAATTAGCAAGTCTATATTGAGGAAAGCAGAGAAAAGGCATGATTATTTTGTGTGGTCTAATAGTTATTAAAGTTGTCGTAGATAGTTTCATGTCCAAAAGAGATTTCACATAGTAGCAAATCCTGGTTATATAGGTAAATAAAAACAAAATACCTAAAATCTAACTGACAATCAGGTGAAGTGCAGAAAAAATAAAATTGAATTGTTCTGTGTAGTTCACTGGAAGAATGCCGAGTGCTGTTATTAACTGCTTTCCTTCTACTTCCTTTAGTCAAACCAGTTATTTGGCTTACGGCTAAATATGTGTTGTTTGAATTTTTTTGTGTCTGTGTGGAAAAGTATCTCTTGTAAACTTAAGAGATGTATAGTTTTCAGTCTTTCTTTGGAATTCAGCTAGAGTAAGAACTGAGGATATCTAATAATGAATGTAGCTTCTTATTTTTTCCCCCCACAACATGAAAATTAAGCAGTTAGTTTAAATCGTAGAACTTGGGCTTACCTCTTATCAAAGGAGTTGGATTGTTTCATTCTTTCCATATCATATTTTACCAACTGCATTTTGAGATGATCAATTTCGTCTTTATACAGCTCAGCACCTTTATCTAGTTTTGCCTAAACAGAAAAAAGACATCTAGTATCAAGAAAAAAAAAACAAGCAAACAAACAAACAAAAACAAAACAAAAAAAATGTTACTTGTTTGGGAGCTGCTTGGTTTACACCATTTTTATGGCCTACCACATTTTGCTGTACAAGGTTAGAAGCAGAAAGTTATTTTGAGTAAGAACCAAATGCAATATCAGGTATCACCATAGTGATAGTTGTCAATGAAAATAAGAGACATTCAAATTCTGGTTTTGTGTGTGCAACGTATTTAAGCTATTTTTGTTAACTTGCTTGCAGATATAAACCTAGGGAATTTTGAACTAATATGCAAATAGATTATGTAGGAAAAACAAAACAAAACAAAACAAAACAAAAAAAAAAAAACAAAAACAATCCACGCTCTTGTTTCCAAGTTCTAAATATCTGCTGCATTTAGACATTCATTCTAACATTTTAGAAAACCATCATTTTGTAGAAGCTATAGTTTTAGCAATACAGGCTCCAAATTTTGCTGGGGAGTTGCATTGGCAAGTTGTGGAGCTGTGTACTGGAATAAGTGAGAGCATTGCTTTAACACTATTGTACAGCACGATTAACTAACTTGCAATTGTTACATGTCTTCTGTAGCCTTTTTCCTGAGGCATGCTCTGTCCTGGACAGATAAAGGATATAAGGAGTCAAGTATTTTGCTCATACCTGGAGATTCTGCTTCTCTGTTAAGGCATTTCTGAGACACTTCTCTTTCTCATTTATTATTGTCTGAAGTTGAGTGAGCTCGCTTGCATCCGTTTTCTTTCTTATCTGTTCTTGCAACTTGTTTATCCTGTCATCCTTCTCTTGGAGATTTTTTCCTGCTTCATTTATTACGTTTTCCAGCTTTTGGATTTTTAGTTCCATAGCCTTGAGAAAAATACCAGTTTTGAGAGATTATGCCAACAGTTATATATCAGTGTAACAGTATATGTGATTTTAGAAAATCAAAACAAATAAAGAACCACCTACACGCCAAGACTTGCCACATATACTCTGATGTTGTCTACCTGGCTTGGACATTCACTGAATTTCCTTTATTTATTTTTAAGCAAGATACAGTGTTTAAATACTCTGCTTTAAAAGGGAGGAGGTGGCATCTGATTCCTAGAACTGTACTGCTAAACAAGAGAAAGGTGGGGGAAGGAGAAGAGGGGGAGAAAAAAAACAAACAAACAAAAAACCCCACAAAACAAAAACACACATACACACACCCCACCCCACACAAGCTTTCCCCAGTTTTCAGTCTGAAACAGCAAATACCACACAAAAGGAAGAAATGACTGTTATCACATTATATTAGAATTAATGCTTCAGAAACAACTAGGAGTATTTCATGCCAGCTTCTAGACTGACATTTGTATATAGAACAGTCAATTTAAGGAACTCATGCTATAGGCACTAGAGCTTGAAAACCTGCTTTGTGTATAAGAAGCTACAATAACAAGAGCAGTTCTGTGCAATTGTGTGGCACAGGCTTAGAGTTACCATCAATCCTAATTTATTTTCTCAATTGGAAGCACCCTCATTTGGAAATCAAGCTTCGGAAAAATTTTCTTTAGAAACAAATTTTTCACCTTTATATCCTGCTCCGTAGCCTTCAATTTGTTATGAAGTCTATAGTTTTCCTCTTCTAAGAGCAGACTGGCAGAGGCACCAGGTGCCAGTTGTTCTTTAATATTGTTCAGCTCCTGAAACAACTCTCTTGTTTTCTCTTTTCTTAGTTTACATTCACTCTCAGCTCTTTTACAGTAATCGGCAGATTTAGCATCCAGTTCTGAAGAAAGCTGAAGGAGTATCTGAAATTAAGGAAAACCACATAACTAACTTGGAACTATTATTTGAATCATCTAGAAATAAGTAGTAAATTAGCTTGTATTAATATCATACTGTTCTCTCTGTGGCACAATTAAAAGTGCTTATAAACAAAAATCAGATCCGTAGAAGGAAGTTAGTTATGTTTCATTTCCAAAGAGATTTTTGGGGCAGAATGAAATATGGGGTGAGGAGGTATAGGGCAGAAAATGCACATCAAACTTGCCAATCTGAATGAATTAATTCAAATTCTAACATTACAGAAATAAAGGAACTAGAATGGAGAGACTTCTTGAATACAAGTACCATAAAGAGAATATAATTGCTTAATTGCTTAGAGAAGCTTAATAGAATATATGAATGGACCACAATAAGTGAAACTTAAGTGAAAACTATAAGAAATAGCACACATGAAACTATTTGAGTAACATGTTTCCCTCCCCATAACCTGTACTTCACCAGTTTGATAAAAGGCATATTAAATTGTACAAAATTATCATCAAAATGCACTTTTAAAACAGATTTATCTGGTCTTCGTCTTTAGCCAGGAAAAAGAAAAGCGAGGGGTAGCAGGGTAAGAAGATGGCAAGAAAGTAATGAGGTAGAAACACCTCTAGAATAATTTAGTTTTTGTAAGTAGAAGAGGGGCAAGAACAGTGACTATCAAATTTTACAGAAGTTTAAACTGTTTTTTTAATGGCTTGAAGCAAATAGACAGCCTGTCGGCAATAAAATCTTAAGAAATAATTGTATCAGACTGCAAAGTTGCATAGACAAAGCATACAAAAATGGGTAGTACAGTTTTCAGAACTCATTCTATCAAGAAAAGAGAACACACACATACACACAGAACAAAAAACCACCATACACAAGTCCATCGGTTGTTTCCCAGAAAGTCATTTAAAAGAATTCCCAAGTTTGGATTATGGGAGTGGGAAGGGGAAGGAGAAGTAACCTTTAAAACTTTCTAAATTTTTATTTCTTTTACAGTTAAGTAAAAAAGATAAAGTGTTTATAATACTTAAAAAATGAACTTAAAAGTTTTTTTTTTTTTTTTTTTAAACTAGAGAGTGGAGATATTTGGACAGCTTACAGAAAATACTTTTCTGATGTTGGAAATGATCAGCTTTTTACCTTTACTTTAGGAGTCCAGAAATTAATGAATTGCAAAAGCTTTTCATTATCTTTCTTTAACCAATCTTTAAGTTCCTCTGCATCACAGTGAGTTCCTGAAAAAGCTTCCCAGAATTGCATCACTTCTTTTCTAGCACGTTCTTCATGCTGTAACTCTGCCTCTATGCAGAGGAGTTCACTTTCCATTTCTGATACATCTTTAAGAATGCCCTTTATAAAAGAAAGAAATAGTAGTTTGAAAATGAAGCAAGGGGTCAAGTTCAAAGTACTCCTTTTGTAAATAAGGACACACCTAAGTGCACATTTTGGCCTCAAATAAAAGTAAGCAGGAGTGCATGGTAGGGGGTATAGATGGAAATATCTCAATAAAACATGTCCTATTTTGAGAGACCTTTTTTTATTAGGTAATTTTACAAAGTATATTATCAGTCCCATATTTTATAATCATAATTTCACTATAAGTCACTTCATAAAAACATAGCCTTTGCTTATACAAGTTACTTTCACAAACAGAAATAGGAAGTTGCTGTTTCCTCCCTTCCTTGGTGAGCTCTGAGCAGATAAAAGTAATGGGCATCGGACTAGCACATTCACACTACCCTAGTCCCTGCAATACAGATTTACAGATGGGCTTTTATATGGAGTTTGTAACAAATGTTACCTCTGCATCCAAGCGCAAGTTCTGGGGCAGTTCAGGGATGTTTAAGTCTTGAGAAAATATTTCTTGATGGTTCGACCGAGACTTCTTGAGACACTGAATTTGAATTTGAAGCTCATCTTGCTTTCTCTTTTCCTCAAGCAATTCCATTTCGTACTTGTTAACACTTGTATGATAGTCTCCCTTCTTCGAGCAAACATGACCGAAAAGAAACTGTTTTAAGAGCACAGATTACATCAGAATGCTTTGAAGTGAAGAATGCATTCCACAAAATTATGCCAGAACATAAAGAATCCTAGCCTTACTATTAAGAGCTGAATAAGCAAAAGTATAAGGCAAAAAATATAAAGATACATTCAACATGATGTTGGTACCTTCAGTTTGTTTAGCAAACTCCGAAGATGACTGTTTATTTTCTCATTTTCAGTCTGAAGACTCTTGACTTGTTTAGTCTGCTCCGATGAAAGCCGAGTCAGTATCCCAGCTATCAGTACTTTCTGACTACTCAGTTCATTCTTTAGATTAAAAGACATTGTAGACAGACATTCATATCTCTTTCCCATGGCTGGAAATTTCTCAAGAAGCTCCTAAATGCAAGGTAAACAAATTCAATCACAATAAAGAATAGAAATGAGTAGATTAACTTTAATCAGAAACTTGCAACAAAGCACCAGGTTCCAGGACAACCCCTAGAGCACATATCTGTGTTTATAACGGAAGAAATTTAAGACTAAGATTTCAGCTTTAACTCACTGTAGAAATATAACAAAGACACTTAAAAAAAAAAAAAAAGAGAGAAAAAAAAAAAAAAGCGCTTTTGGTCTTTTTTTAAACTCCTCCAGAAAAGCACATTTCACAAGTTCCAATTGTTTTCATGATCTAGACTTCCTGGCCACACTGAAACCCATGTGTCAAGACAGAGATGAAAGTCACTGCCTATGCACAGGTTGTCTGCTAGATTGCTATCAGAACAGGCTCCGAGACAACCTGCTTAATGCTTTGAGGAAAGAAAAAGACCATGTTTTGTTTGGGTGCATTCACCTGCAGGCAGGGTGTTCGTAACACTCGGCACCTTTTCTTGACTAACAGGCATTTGTCACATCTTAACCAGAAAAAAAAACTCCTCACCTTCCATAAAGGCAAGTGTGACCAGGCAGTGAGCAGGCTGAGAAATGCAACAGGCACCAAGGTACTCAGTAAACTGTAGTATTGTTTATTGCAAGTGACCTCACACACAAGAAAGTCAATCTCCATGCATTAGCCAGCCCTGCCTCCATCTTCAGTTGTTAAGATTCAGCTATTCCCCTACATTCATAAAATGAGGGGAGCTGATATAACTACCTACCATCCACAACACAAGATACCTAAGCAAATGGCACAAGAAACATTGCACCTGATAGAATTAGCTTACTTATGACTTTTTTTTCCTTAAATTAGTTTGTGCCTTATTGCGACAAACATGCTTTGGGGCACTAAAAGAACAGGTAACATTCATGCAGTAATCCAGCCTATTTTCAATATCCTTAAAAGCAGATAGTCTTTTGAATGCTAATGCGATAGTGACATCAGTAACATTTTGTAGAAGAAATTTCTACAAATTAGTAATTACTATTTATTACCATACATATGGGATCTTTTATTGCATGCATATGCTGGCAATTGGTTTGAAAACTCCCGTTATGACTCAGAAGGCAATACTGCAATTGGGAGTCCTAAATGATGTTATTTTTATGCCTCTCTCCACTTCTGATATAGTGCAACCAGGACAAATGAAGATAAAGCTACAAAACAATTTCAGTTCCCCTCCACACTCCCTGTCACTTAAGTTTTGGTATCAACTAAAGAATCTGTTAGGCTTTACTAGCAAGTATTAAGTGGTCTGATTCTGCTACACATTTCTGCATTGTAGTACAATGGCAAGCTTTATTTCATACATATCCCTAAATCTTGGTTTATATTCCTGGATGCAAGTGGAGTGTACTCAGGACTGCTCATTAACACTCTGAAGAATTACAGAATTTCTATATTTTGAGAAGAGAGGGTGCTACTTTAAAACAAATTTTATTAGTGAGGAAGAAACTATTTTGTCACTATGCAGAGAGGCTGTGGTGAGACACTTTTACATCACCTCTTTTCAGCTGGACAATAACACAACCAAGATGTCTAAAGGCAGAATTACAGCTGAAGATCTCAGAACAGGATGCACATTCACTGAACAGTAACACCATGTGAATCCAGCCCATGACTTGCAGCACTACAGCAAGACGCACTAGTAGTTTTATATGGAGAAGTAAGCTTTACGCTCCAGATAAAAGGCTTAACATCAATGCTTACATAAGCAGAGAAGTAATTTACCTTAATTTTCATTTTTTTCCCCTCCAGGTTGCCATCACACATCTCTTCTGCATTATCAAAAGTGTTTACTTGAACTGATAGGTCATGCAGGTTTTTCTGTTTCAGCTGGTTCAGAGCATAATCTAGTTTGGCATTTGTTTCTATGAACTAAAATAAACACATAAACATTGAAATACTACTCAAGAAAGTAAAGGGTCATTAATTAAAGTTAGCTATGTAACTTGTAACACCAACCATCTCAGAATTTTTTTGCAATTCTATCTTGAGCTGGTCCCGCTCAGACTTGACTTCCTGAAGAAGTTTCTGCAGCTCATCTTTTTCTTGATTAATTAATGAAATCTGTTCTTGAAGCTGGAAATCATGATGAGTTCTTTCAGCCAATAACTGGTCTTTTTCACATGATACAGTATTTAGTGTCTCAGTTAACTGCTGGATCTATATTTAAGGGAGGGGGGGAGGAAAAAAAAGTTCTTAGAGGTTTTAATTACTTGCAAGAAGAAATTAAAGAAACGAACAAACAAGGAATAAAAGGAACAGCGTTACTCTTGTAGAGCTCTACTTCAGTCACTTTTGGTCTTTACTATAGCAAGAAAAAGGAACAAAGGGTAGTTATCCCATGCCTGAGTAAGCTTAGTACATCCAAAATAAAGATGAGAAGTGCAAATAAACTGATTGGGGAAGACCAACTACAGCATGAGGAGAACAAAATAGTTTGAGAACATCCAAAACATGAAAAATTCCAAGCCCATTCAGGTTCATTTTGGTTCCAGTGCACCTTTTAAAACACATATGAAGTTCCTGTTTACTAAACTTGCAGGCATATGTCTATGTCTAGAACAGATAACCCAGTTAGTTATCAGGTTAAGACAAATTAGTAATACTTAGAAATAATAGAGAAACTTGTACATAAGTCTTTGTCCACATTTCTGTTTGTTATAGCACCTATAAAAAGCAATGCTCTGAGATTTAAGTAATAGTACTTGTCTTGAGCGAAAGTTTAATACAAGCATAAGACATCATAAAGAAATGCAGATTAGGAAGTTTTAAAAAAGCAAAAATAAAGCAAACCTTGTTTGTTAGGCTGTCCTCTAGAATTTCTGAACGCCTCTGAACCTTTAGCAATTGTTCTTCTCTTTCTTCAGCTTTGCTCTTCTCATTGTTGAGTAGTTGTTGTTGCTGTTTCAATTCTTTTTCAGTTTCAAGGATCTAGAGCAAGAAGTAGTGTAAGTTAAATAAAATTAGGTTTACAACCTGGGAAAATTAAAATCAAAATATCAAAAACTACAGATGGTCAAAATGATCATCAAACACCTGAGTAAGAGCTACTACATAATGGACACTACCTGACCATTTTTTGGTGACCAGTAGACATTAAACTGAGATACCTGTTAAGAGATGCCCTGTAGAGAAGGCAAATAAAGAATGCCCAGAGAGCTTATCCGTTTTAGTTTCAGCTTTGGAGCTCAGCTGCAAAACATAGTTTTGCATCAAGTTCCTAAGAAGATGTCTGTTAAGTGTGTTGGTAGTTGAACCTATGTGCTCTCGTGTTCCTCATAAAACAACATAAATAAGCCATTCTCAAATAAGACTTATGAAAGATTAAGTTATGCTAAGCTTGGTATAGTTCCATAAGACAATAAAGTGTGTTCATATTCTTCAAACAATTAGTGCTATATACCCAGAAAGATACTAATACAAAGAGCTTCAGGAATTAACCACCTTCCTCTCCCTCATAGTCACCACAGCGATTTTATTAAATATTCAAGCACCTTCTCAATACTCCCACGTAGGTTGACCTCCAGTTGGTCCTTTTCTGTCCGAATACTTTCTAGCATTTGCTGGAGCTCGTCTCTCTCCTGTGCTAGGATGCAACTCTGTTTCTCCAGCTCTTGAAATTTACTACTGTCACTCTCAGTCTTTTCTTTCATTTCATGCAGCAGCTGGTGCCTTTCCTTAGTTATCAAGTTTAATTCTTGATTCAACTTGTCTACCTATATCAAAAGGCAAAAATTAGCAAGAATTCCTCTTCATTCAGAGGAAATGATGTCATTTATTTGAACAGCAAAATAGGGCATCACGGGTTACCTCAGTTCTAAGACTTATTGTTTAATTGTACTTGCCTTTTTTTTCAGCTCATCTATTTCTTCTGTTAGCTTTTTCTCAGTGTTTTGCAGTTTCTCTTCTCCTTCTGCAAGCAAAGTCTTCTGGAGATCAGTTTGTTCTTTCTGATATTTTAGTTCTTCCTGTAGATTCTCTATTTCTGCCAGAGTTTGTATGGACTGCAGAAAAGTGTTACATAGGATGATTAATATAATAATTATAACTCTTGATAAGTAAAACTTAGCCATAATGATTAATATCACTATAAAGAATATTATATTAAGGAAACATTCAAATTTCTGGGAGGGAATTCTCATCAGGATAATCATTCTTTCCCTTGAAAGCAATTTCTTCTTGTTACTTCTGTCTAAGCTCAAGACCTCCAAAGGAGATATTGTCTTTAAAAATTTTAGTCTTAAGCATAGCGCACCCATCTCCTTACTGATTTAGCTTTCTCCTTGTGAGCTCACTGCAGACTGATATGTAGGGGCTCAAGTCAATTCAATAAACCTAAATTACCAGTGTCCTTCAGATGCTAAGTGTGAAATCACTGTAGATGAAAGTGAAACTTGCGGAGCGTTTTTCTGGTAGGTGGCAGACACCTGCCTTAACCCAGAGTGACAGAGAGGGAAATCAAAGATTCCCAAATTCTAAAGCCAGCTAAAACAGGGAAGAGGAAGATACTGAAGCACAGAGAGCTGCGTGACTGAAACATGGACCTTCAGAACAGTGTAACCTAGCTTTAAAGGATGAACATTTGAAAGGTTTGCTCTTACTTTTTCTTTGCTTTCATGAAAATTGGCCTCTAACTGATCTCTTTCTACTTTAAAGCCTTCTACAATTTGCTGAAGTTCATCTTTCTCTTGATTGAGAGAATTGATTTTCTCAAGTTGCTCAGAAATATGGTCCTTCATTGTTTTTTCACTTTGCTCTTTTTCTGTCAGTAGCTCGCCATATTCAGAAGAGACCCGAGACAGGTTTTCAGTTACTTCTGCGAGCTGAAAAAACAAATAAGGACTAGTATTAATACTACAAACCATCTATAGTGTGTGTAGAAGTAGTTTCCTAATTATGAGGAGGAAAGAAAAATAATAAATTAGAATGTTACTCTTTTCTCCCAATTAAGTTTGTTTTAAGAAAGCTTTTTTGGATATTTCAAACATTCCTATACTTACGGATTTTTATAATTTCATCATTATACTAACAGGAAACATGTCCATTCATTTACTGTTATAAACCAAGAAGAAAGCGACAAGTTTATTAAGCTTAATCAAATTCCAATGCTTCTGCATCACTGATATGCTCATTAATTTATGTAAAAATCCACAGCTGATTATAAACTGATTTAAAAAAAATCACAGCTAGGCAGACAGGCTTAATTCTCATAAGCATTAGTGTTCTAAAGGCCTCAATAGTTTCACATATCTAAACAATAAAGTCACAGATAATTTTTAATTCATAGTAGTGCAGCAAACAAGAGCAAGCCAAAGTGGCTTTTAGTTGCTAGAATATTTTCAGGGTTATGCAGCTGAAAGACAACATACTATTAGAATGAAAGCAAAATATTTTTAGAGTTAAGACTTTGTAAAATATATCAAGGCAGTGATGTCAATGTTTCAACCTTCAGCACTAAGACAAATGTAGTTATGAGTAAGGCTTGTAGCTTGCAATTGTGATTCAAACTGCAGTTTGGTCATCTTTTCAAGGCCTTTTTATTATTATGGCATTCTTCTGGGAAGCACTCCAGGAATTAAGAGAAGAAAAGCTTTTAAGTTACATTACTACATTTTCACTGAACCCTTGCAAGTTGAAATCTGCCCAGGGCATGCATTTACAATTGTGTTAGAATTTGTTTTGCTTAAAATAAAACAATATCTAACCTGCTGTTTCAGTTCATCAGTTGTTTTCCTCAATGCTTCTTGCACTACTAGGAGTTGACTTTCTTTCTCTGAAATACTTCCTTTCAGCTCTGCAATTGTCTCCTGACATTCCTTGAGAGAGTTACAAGCACATCTCAACTCTTCCTGCATCTCTAAATTCTTTGGTCACAAAAAAAGTTGAAGTAGATTAAGTGTTCCGTTTGCTTAATGTCAGAAGTCTTCTAAAAGCAATCAGCTTTTATTTATTTATGGTCCCCGCCCCACTCTCTTCTTCCTTCTTACCATGCTGATTTTCTCCTGTATGGTTTCCCTGAGCTGGTCTCTCTCATTTTGGAGATTATCCAGTTGCACTTTGAGATTATCATCTCCCTCTGTTACAGTGCTCACATCCTGACAGTCATGTAATTTTGGAATAAAATCTATTCTCCCCATCTTTTCAGATTCCGTTTGGCATTCACTAGTTTTCATTTCTTCCATTTCACGTAACTTGCTGTGTGCCTGGATCAGTTCTTCTCTCAAGAGTGATAATTCTTGGTCAGTAGTTTTTTCCTGAGGCTGGAAAATAATTTTAAACAAAAATAGTAAACAACATATCTGAGGAAACCTTTTAAATAGTTTATATAAGATTACGTTTTAAGGAGACTTGTAGTGTTATTCAGAGTAACAAGATCCACCTACAACTAATATATTCTTAAGTTTCTTGAACAATAAGACATAAAAACAAAATTCAGAGGGACAGTTTCTCATGTCAGTTAAGAGAAATAACACTCTGTGGCCTTAGTTTAAATCTTGGTGCTAAATAAAAAACACAAACAGGCCTAAAGGAGCATCTTCCTAAGCAGCATATGGAAATTCTTAGCTGTGAATCCACTAGTATGCTGTAAGTTTTTTTTATATATATATTTATATCTATAT
>JAUBNY010000044.1:572644-592429 GCA_032275445.1 Crypturellus soui | reverse complement strand
CTATATAAATAAAAGTTATATCTATATCTATATAAATAAAAGTTATATCTATATCTATATAAATAAAAGTTATATCTATATCTATATAAATAAAAGTTATATCTCAATTATATGTCTTGAAAATTACATCTCCCACAACTTCCTACTATATGCTACTATTAGTTGTCCTTGTACAACTAACTACATTTGATTATCTAACAGTTGTTAATAGGTGGCAGGACCCTTTTTGCCAGCTAGTTTGCAATTTTCATTCTTCAAGTGAAAGATGAAATAAGTATCTCTTCTATTACAGACTTCGTATAATATTTACCAAAGTGTCCTCCTCATACTCTTTCTGTTTCATGTGTAGGCTGTCCAGTTTATTCTGCAATGAATTGTTTTCTTGCATAAGCAAAGAGATTTGTTCCTTTAGCATCTGAAATTGATCATTTCCCTCATTTGTAGTACTTCCCAATTTTCCTTCAACTAACTGGTCTCGCTCTGATGTGATGATATTTATTTCTTCAGTCTTTTGGGACAACTATACAGACAGAATATTAAAAAAATTACCATTTCCATCAAATTATAACCAAAATTAAAGTGCAAAAGTTCCATCTGATTTATTTTTTTTAAAAAAAGTAATTTCCTCACATCCTCAAGTTAAGAGATTCCTAAACAGTCTTTGTTTTACCATCCAAATACTTCAGCAGTTTTTCCCCCGCAATGCTGTCCAGATGTTTTCTGGAAATACATTCCAACTTGTTCCCCTCTGATTTAAGAAACATATCCCTGGTTATTTTTATATACCTGCTTCAAAATACACATACACTAAATGTACCACTAGCTTAGTGGCTCTGGCAGCTAATAAAGAATTTTCCTTCAAGTATATCACGTGCAATGGTTTTGCCTTCAAGAAGAGTTCCAACTACTGAAGCAATTGTGTAATATACAACATCCTGGACAGTCCTTGCCAGCTGTTGTACCCAAGCTGAGATATTGTATTTGCTTTCTGTTTTATGATGGAAATTCCACTGCCATTTACAGCTCTATGGGGTAGACCTACCACTGGGACTGAGTTCAAAATAATCAGCCTCATTCCCTTACCAAGGGGCACCTCACCTCTTCCCTTTGTTGTTCCAGTACTACCACTCAAATTGTCAGCCACAAAACACAGAGATTCATTAGAACATGTGCAACAGCTTACAGCTATACAGGAACAGTCAAAACACTAACTGCTATAGACTTGGATCAACCAGTACTTATGGCTTGTCCACTTTTCTACTGAAGATCTATAGTGCCAGGGAATTTTCTGAAGAGATAGCAAAGTGATCAGCTAGCAGTATTTCCCCAGTATGATCAATCACATTAACATTAAAATCATTCTTATCCATGTTTGCTGACCCCTTTAAAGGGCTTCAGGAAACTGAACAGGACTGCTTTGCAAATTTGTAATTTCTTACCTGTATTTCAAGTTCATTAATAGTTTTCCTTAGCACCTCTTCAATGTTATGAATTTCAGATTCTTTCTCACAAATAGTTTTCTCTAATTTCTTAATCATGTTCTGGGACGTCTTGAGAGAACTCTGTGTATTTCTCAGTTCTTCATGTGCCAGAATATTCTTTAGAACAACAATGCAACACAGACAAGGAAAAAAGCACCATATTACCAAGTTTCACTATTTTAGTGAGCAATCCTTGAGATAAAAAGAACACTTCCCTCTATAATGTTTCAGTATGATTTATAAGTATTCTTGTAATACTTCCCCCTTAAAGTGTACCATCCATTTTGATAAGGTAGAATTCCTACCATTGAGACAGTCTCCTTTATATCTTCTTTGAGTTGGTCTCTCTCTGCTTGAAGGATCTCTACTTTTTGCTTTAGGGAATCCCTCTCCTGGGCGAGACTCTCTATTTCTTCCTGACATCTACTGAGCTGCTGAACAACTGCCTGAATTTCTGAATTCTGGGCTTCCAATCTAGACTCTGTAATCTTTCTTTGCTCTTTCAGTTGCTCCATTTCATTTAACTTCTTTTGACTCTGAATAAGATCTTCTTTTACTTGGTCAAGTTCTTTGTGCTCTGCTGTCTTTTCTTCCAATTCTTTCATTTTCCTGGAAAGCTTCAGTTTCGAAAGGAAAAAGCAAAAAACACTTTCATTATAATATTAGAAGACTTAATCTGTTCTCACAAAAATCTTTTACCTGCTTAAAGGGTTCAAAAGTATGTTAGGTTTCAACAACACACAGCAATTTCATCTCCTTCCTCCCCTCTGCCCTGAAGTCCCCATTTATATTTTTGCCCACATAAATTAACCATGACTGTGGCAGCTTTTGAATTTTTCATTTAATAGCAAAAGACTTCGTAAGACATGTAACAGTGCTCATGAAACAGTGGGTTAGTTTAGAAAAATGTATCAAACCTATTACTAGAGTACTCTATCTCTGGAGTACTCAAGATAGCCACATCACTGTTAAATGGGTTGTCAAAAACATAGGCATTTGTAGTTCTCTTCTTCCTAAGTCCTTCCTAAGACCTTTCCCCTTACCTTTTTAATTGGCAATTTATATAGCAATTCTAATTGTTTGAAATGTAGTCTGTTTTACTTTCTCTTAAAGACCTTGAGGGGAAAAAATTCTCAACAGTTAGACTCTAGTTCCCCCATGAGAAATTCAAGTCATAAAGACAAAGCTGAAAGTAGACCAACAGCATATTTACTTGCATAATAAGGAGAAATTAAGCATTGAAAATTGAGAATTAAGATGGATTATAGAAGATATAATCTGGAATAACATATAGTCTTCCTTTGAAGACAGACCATTAAATAGCATAATCCTATGACTTTGTACTTCTGGCATTAATAAAATTGACTAATAGAGAAATCCTGGTGACCAAGTTATTTTTTAATCATTTAAGCCCAAATGATCTTTCACTATGAAAGAATTGACCTTAAGCATATACAGTAGAAAGATGACAGAACTGACCTCTAATTTCACATCATCCAAAGTTGTTTTAGACTCTTGTACTTCCTTAGATAGAAATTCTATTTGGAGTCTCATTTGTTCATTATCTTCTGATGCAGCCATATGTTTTTGCTCCAGTTCTTCATGGAGCTGTTTAAGTGCTACAAACTCCTGATCGCATTTTACATACTTGAGCTGTGCACCTGCTAGATCTTCTTTTGATTTTTCAATTTCTTCAGCCATATGTTTAAATTCAACTTCCTTATCAGCTACTTCTAAAAGCAGTTTTTCTCTTTCCAATTTCAACAAGTGTAGCTCCTCAGATTTTTCAAGTAACTGCCAACACAAGAGTAACATTAGCACTATTTTCTGAGTCTAATAGAATTCATCACAGCTATTCATGTGTTTGTACATACAAAAATGAGAAAACATAGAAAAACAACTATTCTGTCAAAGCATATTGCTCCATGTATTGTAGACAGTCCAAGGAAACAGAAACCAGGACAACTTCAAAGAGAAGAGACAAACCTCAAAGGATACAAAATCTTCAAGTTTTTGATGTGCAGAACCCTTTAGATGTTCTGAGATCTCCTTTTCATACCTTTGAGTCAATACTGAACTGATACAATTAATCAGGTTGAGTTTTAATATTTAGACATATCTGTAAAATCTTAATCATGATTAAAGGATTAAATTGTTAATATCTAACTTGTAAACAATAAGGCTTAATTATTTATTGGGGAAAAGAGTCACCAAGAGATTTTGGAACTACTTCTGCTAAGCATTCACAATAAAATCTCCATAAAGTTTACTTGTTCTAGATAGCTTAAGATTCACATATCAGAAAGTGCACAGAAAAATTTCACTATAAGTTTATTTTTGTTTACCTCCTTTTGCTGCAACTCAATTGTATTTGGCAAAGATTGCAACTCTGACAGCTCATTTACTCGTTTTTGTAGACGTGTGTTCTCTTCTAGTGCTTTTTCTAGCTCTGTCCTTAAATCACCTGCATTTTTTTCCAGTTCCACAAGAGAGCACAAATCTAGAGAATAAGCAAGTTTAGATTAATAAGAAAGGGAGAGAAAAAAAACAGATTTTAAATTTAATAGATATATCTATGAAAATAAGAGTGCAACACAAGTCCAGAATAGTATATTTTATAATAGTCAAATTTAAAAGCCAAAACTGTCCGTTTGAATTTAGTCATCACTTGTTTGGTTGAAATGCAGCTGATTTTGGTTTCTACACATCAACTTTACTATCCTGATATGAAATTAGAAATATTACATAAAATACTTGGAAAATGGTTATTTAAGTGGTACAGAAGGTATGTGCCCATAGCACAAAAAATATTTTACTTTTGAAAAGCCTCCAAATCTGTGAAGAAACAAGAGGGGAAGTCCTTCCTCTCCCCCAGTCCAAGAGAAAAGAAGCTCCAGCCCAAACTAACAGTACCTTTAGGAACTTTACCCTCCATCAGTGAGGTCAGCCTTGTGTTTTCTTGAAAGACAGACTGCAACTCTTTCTGCAAGTCAGCTTGCATTTTTTTGTAACTGGCTTTTCCTGCTTCTATTTGGCTTTGATAGACTTGAACAACCTTTTCCATCTGCTTATATGCATCTTGGAGTTCATTCTTTAAGAAAAGAAGAAATTCACATATGTTAGAATTTAACAGCTCATCACTTAAGCCTTATTTCCTGATGCCACCTGAACTCAGGCCCTAAAAATTGTGACTTGTTCACATGTAAACAACAATTTCATTAGAATGCTATAATAAAGTATACATTTCAACTCATGACTATACCCGCTTTCCCCATTTTATCTTTACTGCTTTACATCTTTGAGAAAATAAACTCCACCTACCATCTTTCTTGCTCTCTTTTGTTCCCTGGTAAAGTCAGACTTAATTGCCTCTCCAGAAAAAAAAGACCCTAAAGACCCTTCATTTCTTTCTCTCTGCTAGTAAACAGCAAACCAACTCACTCCTTTGCGACAAACCTTTATCTTATGTTTATCTTTCTCCTAAAAACTGCTTTTCAGCAAGTCCCCTAACAAAACAAAACAAAAAAAATATTACTCAGAGTTTAAGTCACTGAGTTGTTCCAACTCCTCTGTCAAATCTAGTCTTTACCAATTGCCCCCTTCACCAGTCTGGGAGCAGTGTTTTATACATTTGTAAAATCATTATTATAAAAGTTTTCACCATCTTCTCTTTCAGCTCAGAGTTTTCAGTTCTGAGGAAGGCAGATTCTTTCTTTGCATCCAAGGTTATCATTTCGCTATCAAGTAGTGATTTCTTCAGTTGGTCATTTTCCTCAATTAGTTTATCAGAATCTCTCTGGAAGAGATGGACAAGTATCCTCTGCTAAAATATAGCTCAAGTAAGGCAAATACAATCATTGCAAAAAGGCTAAATATAGAAAACACTTAAAAAACAAACTTGTGGGTTTACTTCATCTGAAACAAACAGAAACAGTAAACTTTGGGAACTGAAATACAAGAGAACACTGTTTCCCATAGCCTTACATACTGCTTTATAGAATAAGCTTTCATAAGAAAAGAGTCATTCAGTAATTTGCCCAAATGCTTTACACAATAGTTTTCTACATATAAGCCGGGGAAAGGTTATATTTGAATTATAACGAGGTCATATTTCAAGTAATTCCCCACCTTCCCCATGCAAACTTTAAAACAACTATTCCTCAACCTCAGAAAACAAGTCTACCCCTGAAAAAGATGCATCCTTTCTTTCCACTACTGCTTTCTGCAGTTCTTCCACACGATTCTGTAGTATCTTTATTTTGTTCTCTTTCTCTTTCAGCTGTTCTAATTTAGATGTTATTTCTCCCTAAAAAGCAAAAAGGAAAAAAATATATGCATCTACTTTGGCTTTATAATTAAGAATCTGACAAGTGTGCTTTTTACAGATCAGCATTATTCAGATCAGACGTACTATCATCTGTGGGGCTAGCAAGACTAACCAGAGACAAATGAAATCTAGATTTTTCTATTGCAGATGGAATACTCCAAGACAGACATGCCAAGCTTGAAATTTAACATCCAATCTTACAGCATGCATATCTACAAGCCAAGCTCACCTCAAGTTCCTTATTGTACACTTCAGCATGTGAAACTGTATTCTTTAAGTTGGCAATTTCATGCATTAGCTGCATCTGTGAAGTAATTGAAGCAAAATTGCAGAAGATGTTAGAAAGCACCCACACCAATAAATTTTAGTTGCCATCACCATGAAAATGGGCAAAAACTACCTTATACTTTCCTATGTATTAGTTGGCAGGCTAAACATACATATGTACACCTAATCAGCTACAAAACAAGCTGCTACATATTCTCTGGAATAGAGACATGAGATACAAACCTCTTTCAGCATCTCAGTAATTAGAAAGGATTCAAGTACCCTTTGATCGGCAATAGCTCAAGAAGCGTGAGCAATGTGGTCAAAGAAATCCATGCAGATATCAAAAATATGAAATGTAAAGCTCTAGTCATGTTAAGCAATTCTTTTTATTACTACGCGACCTTTCTGGTAACTAGATTATATCCAAAAGAGTGAAGAGGTGTCAAAATTGAGGTCAACTATGCAAGCTGCAAACACATTTGACGGCACCCTCTGAAAGAATTCAGAAGGGGAACACTGCAGAGAAAAGCACAAAAAACAACAAAAAAAAAAAAAAAAAAAAAAAACAACGAGCCTTTTTCTTTTGGTCCTGGTTGTAAAAGTTTTATAGTAAGTACTCTTCTGTGTATGTATGGTTACACATACATAGGTATCTGTATGGTTACAAGTACGGGGAAGGAGGAAAAAAAAGTAACTTAAAGACTATTGTCCAAAATAATTTAATCTAATGATTTAGGATAACAGACTTTACCCTTTACTCCCTTAAATGTTTGTGGTGGTTGAAAATGTTGGATTTCAACTAATTTATTGAGCCGCTTGCTACATGGGCATCAACAGAAAGTTTGTTTTATCAAATGTCTTCAGGTACATATCTGAAAGCAGAAATTCTTGTAGTTCAGAAGGCAATTCTTGTAATAGCAATGTTCTAAAGTAGCCTCCGTGTTTGTCATTACAAACAGAAGTGACTCGGAGACAGCTAGAAGAATTTCTTAGGTACTGGCTTCAAATACATTTGATAACTGAATGGGCATCTAGAACTAGTTGTCTAACACACGGAACTTCTACACAGAATCTTTAATAAATAAAAAATAAAATTATGAATAAACTTGTGCAAGGTCCATAAAACTTTGTATGAAGCATGGAATAACAGTTAACTTGGTTAAATTGTTACCCAAAAAAAGAACAAAAATCAAAACAACCACCACCAAAACAAACAAACAAAAATAAAAAGTAAACCTCATGATCTTTCTGTGTTTGTTTTTCCAGTGCTTCAAATTCATCCATTTCTATTTTGTCCTTCAGTTTTTCCTTCAATTCATTTACTTCTGATTTCAGTTGTTCATTTTCCAACACTAAGTTATTAAAGTTGGCCTGGAGGGTGTTCACCTCATTTAAAGCAATATCCTAAAAAAATAATACAAAATAAAAATAGTGACAAACTTTTGAAGTGGTTATTTGAACTTAGATCTTTTCTAGATGATACTTAGCAGACTTACCTTTTCTAATGCCAATGCTTCACAGAGTTGTACAGATTCTTCAAAGTCTCTATGAGTCTGGAAAAAGCAATGCTTTTAGTTAGTTGATTCACAAGATCAGACAAATTTAATAAGTCTACATTTCTGGTTGTTTTACTTTTAACAGTTAGTCATGCTTAAATACCAAAGCTCAATAGAGCACTGTCCACAAAACATCCGACAATTTCACAAAGATTACTAAGAAGCCCTATTTCTAATTGGTTATAGTAATTCTTAGAAGATACAGAATATTGGTGTCTTACAAAACAGCAAAGCTGGCCTGCAAAGTCTGTCGCAAACAAACAGGTACTACACTGAACAGTCTAATGTAATTATGAAATTACCCAGTTCATGTTTTGTCCCGCAGTCCATTCTTCTTCAGAAATTTGATCGGGAACAGTTGCGCACTGGCTATCACTTTCAAAATTCTCTGAAATTGCAGCTAAAACAAAAAGTGAGAATTAAGTACTCTGGTGGTAGACTTAGAAAAAAAAGTACATTTTAAAGATCATTTCCTCACATTGAACATAAGCTCTCAATAACACAGCTGGAACACACCAATGAAGACCTGAGTTTCAAATGATCTTCTCTTCTGAAGAGCAAAATCAAAGTCCAGCCCCTATCTTTATGGTAATCCCTATCAGTATCTTGAAATATTCTTGTAAACATGGAGTTTAGGGAAACAGCAGCAGGATAAAAGCTTATAGATTTTGCTACCCTTTTACCTCCTTTTTCTTGTATGTCTTAAATAATGAGCTATTAATTAGTTAAAAACAAAAATTCCCTCAAAAATAAGTACAGGGACATTTGGTTAACTTGTCTTTTTCATACTTTTAACTAGAATTAATTTTCTATTAAAAAAAAAAAAAAACTTACAAAGTTATCCAGTAGGAACACGTTATAGATTACTTGACTTGGGCTAACTCATGTTTCCATTTTTTAAATTAAAATGGACCTTATTTTCAGGAAAACAACTACTAGTATTATTGTACTAAGTACCACCTCACTGACCTGCCTTATAGAAGAATTTTTTGTTAACAGACAAATCCAATTTTTCTAGGAGCTAGAGGTAATACTTTCAAGGCTGGCTGTACAGAGTATAGTGTCATTACTAACTTCAACTGTGTTCTATATGTAGTTTACTACATGTTGTCAAGTGTATATGGTTTTCATATACTGGTAAATTTATTCTCTTTTTGATTGAGATTCTCTTATAAGGAAATTAAGACTAATTTTGAAGTCTACATTTTGAGAAATATTTCACAGAGTTACCTCATTACTTATTCTGCGGATACTTACAATCCTCCATGTCCGGTAAGGTTGACATTTTCTTTTTTTTTTCAGTTGGTTTTTGCTTTTCCAAATCTTCAAAATAGCTCACATCCTCCTCGTTTGTTTTACCAGGAGCCCAGGTAACTCTTCTTCTTCTTTTGGCCTTATTAAAGAAGTTAGCATTTACAAGAATGTATGGTTAAAAAAAAAAAAAAAAAAAAAAAAAAAAAAAAAAAAAGATATCAAAACTGAATAGGTAACAGATGTTGCAGCACATTCACTGCTAGTATTGGCATAGCATCAACTATGCCGGTGCTTTTCTAGCTATCTCCTCTTCAGAGGAAAACTAAAACATAACAGTTTGAAAAACAAAAGTCCTTATAGCCCATTAACTGCAAAGCATCAATGAACTCACTCCTACTGAGTGGATATTCAAAATGAGTTTTAGAAAGGAAAAGTGTATGAAAGTTGTCCAGACGATAATAAATATTCATTACCTCAAACTTATTCTCCATTATCAATACATATGCATGCAACCCTATGCATTTGAGGTCAACTTTTGCTAAGTATTTTGGAGTATTCTTCAGAGTTAACACAAGATAGAGAACAGGTGCCCTTACTTTAGC
Organism: Crypturellus soui; assembly: GCA_032275445.1. NCBI lineage: Eukaryota > Metazoa > Chordata > Aves > Tinamiformes > Tinamidae > Crypturellus > Crypturellus soui. The sequence goes on along the minus strand of JAUBNY010000044.1, from coordinate 582,939 downwards.
ATTCTGATTTGAAGAATATGAGGCAGAAGTCACTAGCTTTTTAGTTAACTCTCGTATCTTGTCCTCTTGTTTTTTTTGAAGAGAATTTTTTTCTTCCAAGAGTCGTGCTAATTGATCTTTTTCCATTGCATGGATTTGAGTCTTTGAAGAAACCTGTGATAGAAAGGCATGTCACACTAGCAATTTTAGGAGTACACACTACCACTGAAGATCAACATTAACTTTTAAAACTAGACACACATACCCATATATGTGTGTGTATATATATACGCACACATATATACACGTATGTGCTTTAGTCTGGAAGAACTTTCCCTAAACTTCACCCTAACAAAGAAACAGACATTTCTTCTACCAGTTTACTTGCAGACTTACTATATCACCAACTTGTAAGAATTTCACATGTAATAAAAAACATTTGGAGTTTGCCTGGGAAATTCGAACCTTCCTTATTATAATCGATATAACAAGTACTTTCCTGACCATCTATACTGTCTCAGATGACGGCAAACACAGGATCATACTCAGGTTTAAAAAAGGAATTGAATCGTCCTCTAATTAAATACTTAACTTTTAATTAGTTTCTTGTTAAAAAAGTTTATCCTCATTACTTCAACTTTTTTTAATCAAATGCTGCATAAATTTAAGCCTTCAGAACAGTATGTCCAGAATTGCGTATTTTCCTCAGGCTTTATCTTTTACAAAACATATTCTTTAAAAGATTTGCTCCTTCACACCATATATTTTTGGATAAAGAGATTAGACACCCCACTGCTAGAGATGGAGGAGTGGGACTTCTTACTGTCTATTTTCTGAGCTTATCTTATACTTATACTTGACATAACTTTTAAGGCACTGATCTTTCACAACTGCAACTTACCACAACTCAGACTTACAGCAGATATCATCTAGGGGAAAAACCATGAATTGAGTTGAAATCATTGAATACAATCTAAGTTACTGAACATCATTTTAATAGTGCTACAAAGTAAAGGCAGATATTTTAACTCATAAGAGACACAGCTTTATTTCTTAGCTGAGTTCCTTCACCCACATAAAGAAATCATTTACTTCAGTATCTCTCATTCAGCATTAGCTTTCATATAGATACACTGTTTGTCCAGATTATTGTTCTAAACTTAGTCTCAGCTTTCAACTTTTGAGACTCATGACAAGTCACTTTCCAACACAAACCAGTCAAACACAGTCTCCTTGCCTCTCTAGTTTTAAACAGAGTAGTTCCACATAGCTATGATAAATAAAAAAGTTCCATATATTTTGACATACTTCCTCTAGCTGCTTTTTCAAATCCAGAATTTCTTTGCGATATCTCTTCAAGAGAGCATCATCATCAAGTATTTCATTGACTTTGGGAGTGTTTTTCATTCTCTTGGCTGTATTGGCAAACTGGAAAAATGATCGTATTGTGAGGTAAAGTTAAAAAAATGAATATATCATTTATTCTCTCTCATATACTCCAGTGAAAATAAAAGGACAGTTTTAGATGAAGATAAATATTTAGATGGAAAAACAATATTTAATGATATATTTTCATATATGTTGGATTCAGGAGGAAAAGCTTTTCGGGCTTCACATCAACACAAAGTGAAGCCTAACACTTAAGCAAAAGTATATAGAATCATATTTTAACAAAAAACACCAGATTAAGACAACCCTATAAGAAGAAAGGAGTTAAGGAATCATTTCATTAAATTCCTTTCCTGAAGGAGCTAACAAATTGTAAAGACTTCTAGTCTTAACCGTGTTTAGGAAAGACAAGTGAGAAGAGAGAGGGGAGGGGGGTAAAAAAAAAAAAAAAAAAAAAAAAAAAAAAAAAAAAAACACTAAAGCATTAAGTGGTCGGAGAAGAGACAGTATTAAAAAAAATAAAAATTAAACAAAAAATTGAGTGCCCGGGTCCACAAAGAACCTTTAGAACTTTCAGATGGTTGCAGAACAAAAATGCCATGTCCATTTTACAGACTTTAGAACACAGAAGTTCTTGGAACAGATGAGAAGATTTACCTGAAGAGTGCTGAGTGTTTCATCAAAAGAAACAGGAGTAATTGTACAAATAATAACTGTCTTAGCATTTCCTCCCAGGGAGTTCTGCAGAATTCGAGTCAGCCTGCTGTCTCTGTAATTTATGAAACTGAAGGGAAAGTGGGGAAAAGAAACAATGAAAAAAGGATTCATGCTCTAATAGCCAAAATATGGTAAATATAGTTCTTAAAAGTAGAAAACTTACATAATAAAGGTCAATTAAAATAGTTTTTATTTCAAAAAAGGGTAAAATATTTTCATTTCTTTCTTCATTATTTACTCATCTGACAACAGGAATGCAGATACAAGTGCTTACCCAGAAGGGTCATCACAAAGTTTCTTGATTACTTGACCCAGAATGAACAAGCTTCGGTTTATATTGCAGCCTTCTTTCAATCGGAGACCTGCATACAACACACACTTTTTTTCCCCTTGAGCACAGCAAAGACCTTTTTCAAACAGATACATTTTCATACTACATTATTCCTAGAGGCATTTATACATATAAAGAGATAGATAGGCACATGTCTCTAATGATTTCTTTACTATAGCTGATACCATTTATTTAGTCCATTACATGATTTATTAGACCTACTACTCTAGAAAGTCATAATACTACCTAGTAGTTTCCACTACTTTGTATTTGCAAGATTTTAATAGTTTAGAGGAGACTCCATATAAGTTTTAGATTCTACATTATATCAATACATAACATAACAGCACATAAAATCTTTTCCTGCATAACACAGAATCATACATGACATAACTTACAGAAGTGTTCCATAGCAAAGATTCATTTAACATGCGACATTCACTCACCTTCAGATCCTGTTTGACTAGCTCTTTCACTCCCTGCCAGATCTACCAAATTCTGCAAATTGATTAAATATTTTTGCTGATTAGTTTTAAGGCAATTTAATTTTCAGTTCTCTTAATGCTAAACTGTCTGCAAAGGATTTCAAAAGTTCCAGAACATTTCAATTATAATGTGAAAAAAGTCAGCCAATAGCTATGTAATTTCTGGAAGTAATCTATACCTATGCAACACATCAGGAAATATTTTCAAGGTGCATAAGAATGTAGAACTCCATTAAAACTATCCCAAATGGCATTTTAAACTTGCAGTGCAAAACATTTAGCCTCAATAAAAAAAGGCAACACTTGCACATCCAGAAACAATTTTTAAAGTTTAAACTTACTAGCTGTATGTCTCCTTCCTCTGCTCACCTATTACATAAGCAGTTTACATTCAGATCTTTTTTTTTTTTTTCTCATACAAAGCTAGAAAAAAGAAGTTCTCTTCACTAGTGCATGTGATTGACTTAATGCTATTCCTGATACATACCAGGATAAGTGCTTATGTAGACTTTAGTAAATTTCAGTGCTTTCATATTAACTCCTCCAGTTGAGCTAGATTCTTTTCTGAGCATGAAGGATATGCTTCCCTGGAGATAAGTGATATGTTTCCCCATCTCCCTCTCCCCCACAGCCTAGGATAAATCATCTACTACTAAACTACTAAGGAGATAGTTGGGATTCCTTTTGGAAAATAAAGCTTTTGGCTGTTGTGGTTGAGGCTAAGAATGTTCTGGTAGTAACACTAACAGTTAATAGCATCACTAACAGCTTAATTTAGGAACAGTTCAGAGAAGTTATCCATTTTAGAAAGTTCACTTGGCTTTTCAGTGGGCCAGGAACAGTCATAAGAGAAGCTGTGCTTAATAAAAACACAAGAGAGGTTGTAATATCAGAGGCTGACAACAGCCCCTTTCCCCCCCCATCCCTAACAAGGTATAACACTCCTTAGTCCAGCATGGATTGTGTAGGAATAGCAATGACAGCCACATCAGAATTTCCTTCAGAGAGAGAACCTCCTCTAAACCACACCCTAGAAATGTCTCCTACAGATGATCAAAAATATGACGTGTAGCCCAGTAGTATCTCATCTTTACAACATAGTTATAAAGTGGCATTATTCTTTCAAACAAGCTCAAGTAGCAAATTCTCTACTTAAGTCATATCCAATAACTTTAAGTATAGCTTACCAAATGAGATACCATTACTGCTCCGTCACAGCTTGCATTTGCAGGGTCACTTCTTTCCCTGCTCTCTATGATCTAAAAGAGAGTACCATGAAGTTTTTGACAGTATTAAGACTGTCAAAGACCACACGCACCACATACAAACACCACCCCCACCACACACACACAAAAAAAAAAAAAAAAAAAAAAAGAAAACCACACACACACACACAACACCTCATAATGAAACAGTGTTTACCATTCTGAAAATAGTGTGAGAACGGCTGCTGTGTTCATTCATTTTTGTTTCTCCATAGTGTCGGTTCTCTGCCAAAAAGCAGTATTAGGTTATTTCTAATTTACACTCTGATAAATTGGAGGTAATAGAAAAAAGCAGTTTAAAACCATTGGAAGTGGAATGTTTTTTGTATATAATCTCATAGTGACATCCACGATTTTAAAGATGATTGATGCAAAGTTTTTTTAAAAGAATTGTCTTATATGTCCAAATAGCTTACTTTCTCCTTTTCTGATCCATTCCATAACTTGTTCTGGGGAAACTACCACCTCTTCAGTGAGATCTTCTACATACAGATTCCTCTTAAAGTAAGAGGAAAACAAACAAACAAACAAACAAAAAAAACAAGTCATTTTTATTCTACTGCACTCTATTGCAGACATTTATTTCAGCTTACTTCCTTCTTACAAGGAAGCAACTACTGGCATTTCCCACCCTTCCCACACACATATTTTCCTCCAAAAAGAGGACCAGGGAAGTCTACATCTATATCAAAACTGTAACTTGAAGACAAAAAAGGTCTAGAATGTTTCCCAGTTTCTTAATTATAAAATTGGTAAGGGAACTATCTTTCTGGACCTTTTTTGAAGAAATCAGTAACATTTACAGAGAAATATATTTCTAAGGTCATAATCAAAAAAATAGTCACCCTCCTTCTCAAATTCCAGAAATGTTTATGATATAGATTGTTAGAAAAAAAAAAATCTAAATTGTATTAGCTACAAAACTGTGCTCATATATTTTAAGAGCAAAAGTCTCCACACAAAGATGAACTAGTAAAACCAAGCCCATCTTTATTGTTTATGTCCTACTATATTAAGTATCGTTCAGACTTTTAAAGATAACAATTATATAATTTTACAAGGAAGAGCTTTAGACTAGATGTCTCGACATTTTTTTACCCATAGCTGATACAATAAAGCCTACCTCAGCATAGCTTATGCCACTTACATTAACATCCTCACGAACAACTAGAGGTTTTTTCTTCCTGATATCACAAAGCAGATCTGTAATGGTTTCATTGTAGATTTCCATATAAGAAACTCTCAGCAAAAATTCCCTCTCTGGACTCTAAAGGTAAATACAAAAGAGAACCAATAACAAGTTCACAGATCAGACTAAAGCCAAACTTTTTTCTTTTTATTCCAAGTAGTGTCTTAAGAAGTTACATGCATGGATACTGCAAATTTTCCACAATCATCTTTGTACTTTAGCATCTACTGGGAATTAGGATATTTTCACTAGAACATTTTTTCCTTCCATTTTTTCCTCCTCTTCTTGATCTGTTAGTGGTATATCACTTTTAGTGAATGTTTAGTTTTATGCCCTAATCCTGTTGATTAGGATATCTAGACTTCTAGGTACCTTTGGGTACCTAAACTTCTTTTTTGCTTGGTTGGATTTATTTTGCTGCTGTTTTTCAGAAAAACTATAGTACTACAGAAAGATTTCTTGGCTTCTGTTGCTCTTAAAAACCCTAAGACTCTCCGCACCTAAAAGGAGCAATGAGGTATTTCACACAACTAATACTTTTAACTTGATATCCTGAAGGTAAAAACAAGTGCTCCGCAGACCAGGTTTTGAAGAACACAAACAACACACATTGTATAAATCTGGTAATTACATTCTATTAGATCTCTTGTATAGCTGTTTTCTGCACAAACATAATAAACCAGCACAAAACATGGATAAACTGAAGGTACTTTATCTTTTTCTATGATGGATCAACATGGCTGCACATTTGAGGGCCATTTCTACTAGGCTCAGAATATCAATAAAACACAGCAGCACTTTGTGTTCTTTACCTACCCTCCCTGATATCCTCATATCACAGACTACTATTCCATTTTCCAGCAAATAGAGTTTCAGTGTCATGTATTCAGATGGCAGAGCTCCAGGGCCTCTATTCCAATGCAATTGGGGCCCACATTATACATAAATCAGCACACTGTAGGAATCATTAGCAGTGAACAACCACACTGATTCTTTTGAAAGAATGAAATAAGTTTAGTTTCATATTTTTCCCACTTTGAAAAATGGCTTTGAAATGTTCAATTTCTTTAAATATGAGTTTTAAATAACAATACAGGACACAGACTTCCTATTACTTGACTTACCACATATAAAGAGCGAGCATCTATTTCCACTAGTCATCAAAGCTCAGTATTTTTGGGGAAAAAAAAAAGTTTTTGAATGGAAAGCTCTGAGGTATATATTCATCCAATTCAAACTATTAAAACTATTAGAGTCCCGTTATCATAATTCATTACATGGAAGACTAGCGTCATCAAAAGACTAGCAAAGCAACTGTAGCATGGCAGCATGTTCTGACACATTTTTGTAGCAAGGAGTTCATGAAGGAACCTTAGATTTTCCTCTGATATTTACAAAGGCTGATGACAACTTTCAGTCATTTCAAGGCAATAGCATTACTCACCTCACAAATAATTTTGAAAACGTGCTGAATTGCCTTAGGGATAACGCCCATAGAGTTATCATTTCCCATCATTGTATATGTCTTCCCTGAAGCAGTCTGCCCATAGGCAAAAATTGTGCCTGGAAAGATGATTAAATGTTACTGATGATTTATGAGATATATAAGGATTTAAAAACAATGCTTAAAACTTTTTTTTTTTAAACTTACCATTGTATCCCTGAACTGCTGATTGTACAATTGGAACAGCTACACCTTCATACAGTTCTTCAGTGTTGTCACTTGAATCAAAGACACGATCTCAAGAAAAAGTAAAGCACACAAGTGAGTGGACAATCAAAAATAAGCTGTCATCTTACTTAGTTTTTATGCCTTTTTTTTTCTTTCTATTATTTTGGATTTGAAATCAGATCTTCTGCAGAATTATTCAAGCATAAAATGTGATATGTTTTGTGATACTACAAAGTAGTACTTAAAAGGGGGGGAAATTAAAACTCAAAACAGAAGAAATATAACAAACACCAGATTAGTCAAAACCCTAAGAATATTGTCCAAACAATTAAATGGTCATTCCTTGTAGCCCTAAAAATTATTATGTCTAATTTACCTTTTAGGATTGTAAGCCATAAAATACAGGCTACTTGTTAAATCTCTATCTTAAGACCTGTGTTTATTTGACTTTTTTTTTTTTTGGGGGGGGGGGGGGGCCGGGGAGGGGGGTGGTGTCAGGCATCAGCTCTAGTGGTGCTCCTTAAAAGCTATGAAGCTAGGGAGCTGAGGAGAATGAGCAAAAAGCATAGAAATACTCTGAATGTTAAACTAATTGTTTAAAATAAAATAAAAAATAAATTTCCCTTACATTCTTACCATAATTGAAGACCTTTGTACCATTCACTTCTGTAATAGCATTGTTTTCACTTTTCCAGTAGAGTGACAGGTTATCCTTCAGGGCATTTTCCCTAAAAGGATGAAAAAGTTGTTCTCTTAATCCTATAAGCCAACGAATACTAGAATTACACCATTTATTTTCTAATTTATGTTTTCTTTCCTCCGAGAAAAAAAAACTTTGCCTCATATTAACCGAGGATAATACTCAGTGTATGAGCATATATTAATAGAGACCGGGGCAAGGCAGTACCCACCTCTTTAGTCCTTTCCCCAGGCAGGGAAATCTAAAGTTGGGGCAGGGTACGTTATATTAGAGATCAACCTTCTCCTTCAACTACCGATAAGTAAATAGATAAATAAAGCACATAACCGACCAAACTCTGAGGTAATACTCATCATTCCCCAGACTAAGGTGAAAGAGTAAATAGCCACCAAAAACTACCAGCCAAGCCCCACATGTAACCCAAAGAGGCTACCAGCAGCGGGCCCCGGACAGCACCCCCTCCTCACTACCTGCTCGGGCGGAGGCCTCACCTGGCGATCAGCGGCCGCACGCGCACGCAGACCGTTACCGCTCCCTCGTCCGCCATCCCCGTCGCCGTTGGGCACGCGACGCCGCCGCTCGCCTCAGGCCGCCGGGCAACGCGGCCGCCCAACCGCCACCACGATTTGAACCTCTCCCGAATCCGCTTCCTATTGGTCAACGCGGGGCAGACGCCACTGCGGAGCGTACCACTCGCCAAGAGCCGGCGGGGGGAGAGGAGGGGGAGGCTGCCATCGGCTAGCGGGACCTCGCCCCGACGCCCCCCCCGCCCCGACTTGGCGGCCCGTGGTAGCGCCCAGCTGGAGCGGCTGGCGGGAGCGGCCGCGGCGCGGCGCTGTGGCGGGCGGGAGAAGCGCGGCACGGGCAGGAACGGCGCTCGACGCAGACGAGGATGCTGCTCTCAGAAACGAACAGGTTGTATTTGTGCGGTGCTCTAAAAATAAGGCTACTTTAGTATGTTGTCTTCCTGCCAGCACCGGTGCACAGGGAGGCAGCCTGCAAAGAGAAGCCTGCAGAAGCTGCCACTCAACTTTATGACTAACTTCTTAAAATACTATTAACGTTCAAACACCCAAAATTAAGAGTTTCTTCTTGGACATCAATCATCCTCCTCCTCCTCATCCTCATCCTCTTCCTCCTCCTCTTCCTCTTCCTCGGCTGCAGCTAAGGCTTCTTCCTGTGCAGCCTGGAGAGCTCGTTCCTCCTCCACGCTGGGGTCGTTTGTCTCGGTGATCTCCGGCCCGCTGGGATACTCGTTTTGCACTGGCGGAGGCAGCGAGGGCGTGTGGTTTTCTGGGCTGTATTTGTGACCCCAGCCTAGGTAGATATTGTCAAATCTCCTGAGAAAGAAAAGCACAAAGATCACACAATCTCCCCAGGGAAAACACCAGTGGAAATATTCTCAGGCTTCCTCAGTCTGCTAAGAACCTTCATGGTTCAGGTTATCTATAACTGATCTATTTAAAAGAGGGCATCTTTAAGTAAGTATTGATGGATATATCTTCTACTTAAAATCTCTAAATACCACATATACGAATGCTAAACTCTGGCATTACATTATATAGAATTTTGGCTGCAACTTTACTAACATTACTAACCTGGAGCCATTTCTGTTATGAAGTCCAGTGGCCATTTAAAAGGACATAGTGACTGTACCGTATGTAAATTAGAACCACACCGTGTAGCTACTTTTGTAAAAGCACCACAGACCCAGAAATGCGGATTTTACATTGGAGATGGTGGCCAAAGACTGACTGAACTGGCTGGAATTTATATTCTATCAAATATTTCCAATGGTTCTTGAATTTTTGTCTTAAACATGTATTCACTATTGCTGTGCACACATAACTGGCCTTCTCCATCACTCCCAGGCATAGTTAGCTTTTAGTCAGTGAATTAACAACAATTAAACTTTGACTTCATTGCACAGGTATCTGTATTTAGTACATACAGTCTATGTAACCGTGTAAACTGGCTGCTTACCTGCCAGATGCAAAGGTATATGCTCCAGGCCATCGATTAGACTGCATGATTGCAACAGCATATTGAGGCACCAGGTTTGTAGAAAACTGAGCTGTCCAAGCAGGGATATCGTGAATTCCTGCAGTTAAACCAAAACATTCTATGTGGCTTAGGAGCAGCTACAAAATATTTAACTTAACTACAATTTTTTTCCAGAATTCAAGCAATGGTTATTTTAAGATGTGTGTTAGAAGTGTCAAAACTTAGAAACAATAAATGTAGATATTGAATTCTAATAGGTGATTTGGCTGTGTGGGTAGGTATCACAGGGATGCTATACAGCCATGTGAAAAAAAGTTCATGCTCATGAAATTCAGTAGTAGTCACTGCTGTTTTTTGTTTGTCAAGGACTGTTTCTCTCTCATGCACAAATCATATAAATGTTTCACCCTAATCTAAGAACAGAGAGTAGAAAACGAATATTGATGTAATCTAATATTCAGGTTCCTGCAGTCCTGTGATTTGCTGTGGTAATATGCTACAGGATCTAAATACTTTTAAAAATATTTATAGATGCATATATGTACATATTTATTTATTTATTTA
>JAUBNY010000044.1:549862-568445 GCA_032275445.1 Crypturellus soui | reverse complement strand
GTCGCCACGGTAAACCCGCGCCGTTGCTGGGCAGGCCGGCGCGGCTCGGCGCTGCTGTCCCGTTTGGCCTCTGCGGCTGAGAGGGCGCTGCTGCTCGGCACAGCACAGCAGTCGCGTGGGTGCCCGCGCCCGCCGCTGGGGGCGCCCCGCGGGGCCGGGGCAAGACGGCTGAGACCGTTGCGGGCGCCCGGGGAGACGGTTGAGATCGTTGCGGTCGCCCCGCGTGACGCTGGGAAGTCGTGAGAGGCGGTCCGCGTGTCCGGGGCAGCCTCTGGAAAGCGTTGGAGACGTTGGAGGGCGCCCTCGCGGCCGTGCCCGGTGCCCCGCGCCGTTAGCCGGTGGTAGCAGGTAGCAGTCCCGGCGCACGCTCGGGGCTGCCCCTTCGGCGTGGCCACACGCGGGGATAGAAGCAGTTCGTGGGGTGAACGGCGCCGTTTCGGGGAGCGGCGCCATTTCCACGAGTTCTGCGTCCTGAGTTCTGCTCATCTAGTTACTCTAGTTAGTCCAGAGTCTTTTATTTTTCCCCCTCCCACATCCGCCTAGAAACAGATAGTCAAAGAAGAAAAAGTATGAAAATTAATTTAAAATAATCTAGAAATTCCAGTTAACAAGAAACCACAATAAGTTGATAATGCTCTGAAGTGGCACACAGGGTACTTAAGCAGTGAATCACTTTATTAGTGATGCTGCTCTCCACTCCTGCTATTATAAAATGCAAAAAATAAATAGGAAAGATACTTGCAAGCATGATTATTGGATCTTATATTAGTGAAGTGATTTCTATTTTAATATTGGTCTTAATCTGATCAACATTAATTCAACAGATCAGTGGATGTAGACTGTTATGAATGCATTTTGTTTCTAGCAAAGATTTTTAAAGATGCTCATTCAATTAATTCAATAAATATAATCTTGTGCTTAAGCAGTTTACGGAACGGAACATGATATAGTATATGAAGTACATACGATGTTAAGTGATAGTTTTCACCATAATCAGTTTCTGGTAATCAGTCTTTGACATTTTTGTTATTATTATAACAGAGATTTAAAACAGAGAGGCTCTTGATTTGGTGGCAAGCTGTGTTGAATTCCAGAGCTCTCGTGCTAGAAATGTTTGTATGAATAGTCTCCTTAATGCTCATAATAAATTCAGTAAAAAACTTATACTGTGCTAGTAAAGTTATAAAAATAAATAGGGATCTCTGTTTAAAATTCCGTGATTGTATTGTGGTCCTATCAAAAAATGAGTTGATTTTGCAAGGTTTGTATCAAAACCAATGTTGACATAGAAGTTTTTAAACAGTTTTGATACTTTTTTTTTTTTTGTTAAATACTATCTCATGCCATATTTTTTTCAGCAATGTCCAGCAAGAAGTCATATAATGCTATTTTGCCTGTGATACGTAATAATTGATTTGCTTGATAACAGTATATTCAGCAGGAGTATGTTTAATTGGTCTCTATTGAATTTATAGTTCAGTTGTCCTCTATTTAAATGTAACTCAAGACATAATAAGGAAACAAATGTAAGAAATTTGCTTTCCAATGATCTCTAATTAAGAGTAGTCTGGTTTTATCACTGTTACTTGATGAAATATCTTTGCATCAATGGTTTTCTCTTGTAGTGCCTTCTGTGAGTGTGAAGACCCTTTCATTATAAATTGATTTGTGTTGCTGCAGATAACTTTGCTTCTTCTTTTTCTTTTTTCCAAAGATGTAGAAATGCCTATAAAGAACCTTATTCTAGAAACAAGCATACTTACTTGAAAACAAATTTTTCCCTCATTCTTACAGATAGTATTTTTATTTTCACTTTAGTTTTCACCTTCTTTTTTTTCTATATGTGGCAAAATTAAAAAGGCAAAAATTATCAATAAAAAGGCTGTATTTAAGTGAAGAGATCAAAAGTGTTTAGGAAGTGTTTGAGATTTGTTTCTCATGTTATACATTAAGTAACTTTGCAGATATCACTAGATTTCTGGTACAATATTTTCCATCCTATTTTGCATATAAATGAGTTTTCCATGGAAAATATACTGTGAATTCAGGCAGCAGAATAGGTTCTGTAAAAGTTTGTTTTTGCTTTCTAAACATTTGTACAACCATTGCAAACAATGTCTTACCTACATTTGAATTTCCTTCTTTTTTACTGTCTTTATGACTGCTTCTTTAGCAGTCAGTGTTATGTTTGTATTTTTGGTCAATCTATGGCAAAATATTGGGTTTGTATTAAGAAACGTGGTGGACATTTTAATAGGTCCTTAGGTATCTAGAATTTAGGGACTATATAATATCACTTTCAGCCTCCTAGAGTGAGACTTAGAATGGTTTTGTGTAAAGTAACATTTCCTGAGCTTCAGCCTTTACAATAAATATCACTCAACTACTGCAAACCCACAATCCAGAGGTTAAGCTTGAAAAGATATATTAACCTTGAATTGACTTCTGTACAATGACTTCTGCATCATGAATTCAACATTCCTTGCTGTGTATTTTTAGTCAGCTTTCCATTCTGGCTATTTAGTCAATAAGCTTGTTATCAAAGCTTTAATCTTGAATAACTAAAGCCAATAACCTGCTGGATTGTTGGAAAATATTTATTTAGATCCAGTTTTAAACGGTAAAGTTTTACCTGCATTTTGTTTTACTTGTCTAATACTGAAGTACAAAAAAAAAAGAAAAGGAAAAACCCTTCATTCTTGATTTCTCAATCTCTTAATCTTAAAATACTTGCAGGTCTGTATTATGAAACAAAATCCAAATATGTTTGGATTCAAAAAATATCAGATCAAAAAATAACAGTAAAGGTTACAAGTACCAAAAAGATGTGCAAGTGTGAGGTTTTTGTTTTGTTTTGTTTTTTTTCCTCTTAGCAAAAATGTAGGTTCAAAATTTCTTGATGTATTCCAGAAGTTGCATTTGTTTACTCAGCCTTATCTGCTCACTTTTTTAGATTTAGAAACAACTGTATTTTTATGTAAGCATAGGCATGTATTGCATATGTAGCTGATACTCTGTTTCCTTTAAACATATGCTATGATGTCGTTTAGTTTCCTTCCGTTATTTACATCTTTTTCCTGAATGTGATGCCAATCTTGCAATGAGTGAAGTAAGGTCACAAGTTAGCTTTTGCCCTTCTGTGAGACATAAGATAAAGTTTGATCTTTTTAACACTTTTCTCTTGCTAACAGAACAATTATTCTGGTACCTTGACAGTTTTTTATTCTCTTTTAATTATACAAAAATTACTGCCTTACCTATGGCATAAAGAAAATAACACATTTTAATTAAAAAAAAAAAAAACACTTCTAAAGATACCAGTATTTGAAGGTCTTGTTTAATTGAACCCCCTTTGTTACTGTAAAGGCTGATTTTTAGTTTTGATAGAGATCATGAGAGGAAGATGAATACCCACATCCTCAAAGTTTCTGGCTGGGTACAACTTTAATTGTAAGGCTGTTCTCAGCTGCATCAAAATAGTTATGTTCTGATCTGTGAAACTGTCAGCTTTTGTTAGCTGAAAATCTCTGTTTGTCTTTCTCTTTTGATTCTAGCTGCTGTCTTACTATCTTTTTCCCTTCCAACTTTCTTTACCTGATATTACTTCAAAGGGAAGGAATCTATTTTGAATAAAATATATTTAATAGTTGTTAGTAAGCTCTTAGAAATTAACTTGCTCTGTTGATGAGCAAGATAAATCCAAAAAAAGACATATGGATTTAGTTAATAATGACAGAAGATAGAAATTACAGCCTAAAGTGCAGCCACTAAAGCTACCACTCCAAGGGGATTGGAATTGCAATAGAAATAATTTTGTTCCAAATGCAGATTTCCTGAATCAGAGCTTTCTTGTTAAGGAAAGATTCAAGTGAGAAAGTTGGATTTTTTTTTTTTTTTTTTTTTTTACATAGCCTTCAGAGGTCTTACTTGGAAAAATATACATTTTAACAGATAATTACACTGTTTAAAAATGGAAAGAAAAGGCTTAGTCTGACTATAATAATTTTGGGTTTATACATTTTACTTTGAGCTGGCTAGATTTCTTCTAGCTCTGAGATTCATAGGAAGGGCAGCCTATATAGGAGACAAGTAGTAGAAAATTTTTCTCTAGGTGCAATGTACTTAGAGTAGTGTATTTGTTTTTGTAAACAAGCAGTGAAGTGGAATTGATTAGTAGGAAAACTTAATGGAATGGGGTGATGGGAAAACATAAATTGTCTGTTTTAATTAATAAAAGGATCCATCTGTTCTATATTATCCAGGCACTGGAATCAGTAGATAAACAACAGAAATTAAGGGAAACATAAGTATTCTTATGAAATACAGGCATTTCACATTTTTTAGATTAAATACATAAACTTTGCTGTTCAAACAATAATTCAACCTCTTTTTAAGCACAACTGCTCATTTTCCATTATTTTATATGTTCTATTATAAACCTCAGTTACCCTCCCTCCAGCTTCATTTAATTAAGTTTAATAAGTAATCAGTCTGAACTAACAGCAGGAGATGTTATGCCATTCATGCATTTCTAGCAGATCTGTTCTTGTCATTTTTGAATGTAATTTGGTGATGAGGGGAATGTGATATGAATCACCACTTCCCTGGAAGATGTCTCAGAGCACCCCATCTTAATGGAACATTATTATTTTAGGTCTCTGAGACTTGTGGTAATGTTAAATATTAGCTCATTAGTTTCTATTTATGAAATGCTTGTGTTTATGAAGCTCTTTCATTCTCATATGTATAGAGAAGACCTTTTAAATACTTTTATGAAGGATTTTTCTGTTAACTCCTTTAGGGTATAGAGTAAAAATTGAATAAATATTTAGTGAGTAGATTGTACACCCTTGAAGAGGGGGGTTCTGAAGTATGCACTTTTTTCCTTAATATACAATATATATAAAGTGGAAAATAGTTGTATAAGAATTTTTGTCCTGTTATGGAATGTGTAGCAGCATTTATTTTCATTTTATGTATAGTTTTAATTAACTTTTTTTTGCCAGCTAGAATGCTTGCCTCTACTGTGAGCGTGGCTTCCTGATGTTTATTCATTATGCTTTGGTTTATCGAGAATGAAGCATGCCCGTTTGCTTTATGTGATGGAGTTGTGTCTAGAGCAGCATATCTTTTATTATCTACATGGAAGATTTGGATCTCCTCATAATGATGGGGCTCTCTAGCAGGTTAATGATAGTCCTACATTTCAAAATGTGTAGTGATTCTGTTGTGGATGAATGAATAAATTTAAAACTAAACAGATGTAAACTGTGTGCTTTATCTACTTATGTACACCAGTAGAAGCAGTTGCTTGTGAGCTGGTTGGATGTATTATAAATGTTGATGCTGTGAAAGCTTCATCAGCAGACAGTTCAATCAATCTCCTGGAAAGAGTAGATAAGATGCTCTCACTAATTAAGCATTTAACTTGTCACTGATAGGTCTATATTTTCTATATAGCATTTAATAAGAGACAGGTGAGAAGTACGGGAGAGAAAGTTTACTGGGTGCTGGGGGCAAGCAGGTGCTTGTCATTAAATAATTCACTTTTTTTTTTTTTTTTTTTTTTTTTTTTTTTCTCCTTTCTCCAGCCAGATGGATTGTGGGATAAGGTAGTAACATATCTTCCAAGATGTGCTTAAGAACTTGATTTAGTGAGCAGTTGGGATCCCTGATGCTCTCTGGGAAGCTATGAGAACAAGCAATATTTCTCAGTTGATCTGTGTGCAAAATCAAGGAGCTCTTTCCCCTCTGTCATTAGGTGTTTGCAGCTTGAAATTACAGGTGCACTGGTTTTATTTTTAGATGCATTTACAATAGTAAAACAGTAAATCCTACTGAGGGCATTCTTCTCTAAGACACTCGTTTGTCCTAATAAACCTCACTAAAGGGTCAGACATAAGCAAAATGAAGTGTGGCACTAGAAAGTGAACATTGGAGCAGAACCAGCTTCTCTCTTGCAAGGCTTGTGGATTCTGCCTCCAGAGGTTTTAATATCTATTAATGAAGATTCTTTTCCTCAATGGGTTAAACAATTAAGGATCTGTCTGCACAGTTGTTCTAATGCAAAACTGCTTGGATATATTGAAACACAGATGTGGCAGTGATGCTTAAGGTAATAGTATATGCAGGTTTTATGAACAATTGCATGAGGATATTATTTTTTAAAAGTGCCACAATTATTTGAGGATTCAGATCTTTGTATTCCTATGCCAGTATTAGTACTGAGCATCTGGAAGGGGCAGATGGACAGATCTGCAGTCTAGTTAGAATCTGTCAAATACTTCTGTTTGTGAAGTTGATGTGAACTTCAGGATTTAACCATATGAATATGGTTCAGTAAAAAGGCGTTCCTTGAATTGTAGATACTCCTTCAAGCTGGTGGACCAAGCAGTAGGAAACGAGGAAATGAGTAAAAACTAATGCTGACAGTGATTTTATTTCTGTAGAAAAGCTTATATAAATATCAGGCAAGAACTGTGCATATTTCCCCTAGCAGTGCCCTTTTGCCTGTGAAAAACAGTTATCTGCAGCTTGTCAGTTCTCTTGGTATTGCATGATTTTCTGCTACAAGCCACACATCACTGTGGCCTTGGCTTATTATGCAAGTGGCTGGTCATCATTGTTGTTATTCTGGACATAATCTTTAGGCAAAACCCATCTAAACCTTCTATCCATTTAGCACAGGGAATGAGCAAATTCTCACCTGTTGAGTCTTCAAAGCACAGATAGCCTTCCCCACTCAAAGCTTCTCAAGGAGCTAGTGTAGATAATGTGCTTGGGAGGTAGAGCTTTGTCTGTGTGGTCTTGCTAAAGCCAAAGCTGCTGTGCAACAGCCTCAGGGTTTCCAAGTGCTCAGAGCTAACAGTGAAATAATTGGAGGTATGAAATGATTCTTTAGACATTAAGCTATGCACATTAATCAATTAGATCAACTGAGGTGATTTTAAATACATGATCCTGTATAATTCATACTATGGACAACTTTTTTTGTATTGGTATGCTTTGATCTGACATGGGTGTTACGAATGATTCAACTCAGATCTTTTCTTTTTAACCCTGGCTTCAAACTGAAAATACTTGCCCGCTCTTTAAAAATAATGGTTGTAGAATTTCTTGTCTATTCCCCAGCTGAGTTAATCAAGTTAGCAAGTCCTCCTTTTAGAGGACATGCTTCATTTCTTTTATATTACAATTAAAATCCTTCTCTTTTTCTGCCCTTCCTGTTATTTACTTCTTGGAACAATAAGCAGGGCAGCGGGAAAAATGTAATCTTTTGTATATCTTCTGTCTTCAGTCTTGGTAGCCATGTATTCATCCCTCATCCTGAGAAAAGGGAGGATGCCATTGCCTTTTGGATGACCGCATGTGCTTTCTGAATAATAAGTAGAAAAATTTGAAATGTGATTGAGCTGCATTAACACATTTCTTTCTCAGTCCTGAAAAGGCAACTACTGTCAGTTAAACCTAATTACATGGCAGGAAAAAATTGATTTACTTATAAGTCAAGGTGTTCTTTCTACCACCCAAATGTGTCTGCACATCCTTTCTGTGCAGCAGTCAAATTTGAAATGTTTAATGATGTTCTTGAGCAGTTTGTTCCCGTTTGTAGTAAAGTTTCTTTCTGTAGGAATGGGTATCCCTACTTGGTAAAAAGAAAGGGCTAATAGCTTTTTGTTGTTGATGATGTTCTGTTTTTTTTTTGTTTGTTTGTTTGTTTGTTTTTGCAACATCGTCATTTGCTGTTTTACTATTGAAGATAGGCAAATGCAGCAAAACTTGAATTGGCTTAAGTGCTAGAGAAATGTAAATTTGGGATTTCATTTCAGTCCTGCAGCCCATGTTCCAATCTTTCTCAAAATTCTAAATCTAAATTGTACTACAAGAAAGCTTTTTTATGGATATTACATACAATTTATAATTATATAATTTTAGCTGAGCACAATTGTGTTTAATGCTGTAGTGTTGTCTGCTGAATGTCTTGGTTTTGTTTTCTAGAAAATGAAATTTCCTTCCTGTTTCCTTCCTTTTTTTTTTTTTTTTTTTTTTTCTGTCTAGGATTTCTTTTAGGTGTTACTGCTTTCTTTTCGTGGCCCAACTCTGCTCCAAGTAGTAATCATTTGTCACAGACCTGGCAGTCAAGTCTTGGTATGTTCATCACACTAAATTTCTTGCCCTCGGAATCTGCTGAATTTAATCACTCCCCTGAGTAGAAATGGAAATTGAGCTTTCCTCCAGCATGCTTCAATTCAGTAAGTACTGGAGGGATAGGAAAGAGAAAATGAGAGTGGCTGCAAATCCTACTGCACATAATCTCTTAATCCAATATTAAGGATCTAGGGGTTTATCTGTGCAAATGCTGAATCCTTTCCAAATATATAAAAGAGACTGTTCAGCGTGAAACAAGAGATGAGCACTGTCCTTTTTGGGGAAAGTATTTGGAAAAATCTTTTCCATTTATAAAATCTAAGATGTGGATGTTCATTTGGGATTTCCACTTCAGAAAATCAGCTAATATTTGAACTATTATGAAATGACAATTTATTTGATTCCATCGTAGTCTTCCATTCTTTGTCACACAGCTTTTCTCTGGGGAGATAACACCTGTACTGTAACATTTACATCTGGTTTGGGTGTTGAGTTGAAATAACACAATTTTGTAACCCTTCCTTTGCACATGTTGGTTATAGCCTTTTGGTATAAAAGCTCTAGTTCTGCACAGGAACTGCTAGGAGAAAAGAGGTGAGGAAAGAAATCTTGGTGAGGTTGAAAAGTTGATTTCTAAGGCAGATTTTTTTCATGTTTTTGCCATGTGCTGGTGCTAGTGACAGAACTCATCTTGAGTAGGAATAGAAACTTGCAGTCTGCAGTGAAGGAACAGAGTTTGACTCAGTTATCTGTTCTTCCATTTTTTTCCAGTTTTGATGTTTTTCCATATATGATGTTGCAGTCCAGCATATATGTAAACTCTGAGGGGAGGAAGGGGGATGGAACTTCAATTATTTTGCAACTCAGTATACCTGAGGAACTGAGTTGTCACATGATGATCCTGACTAATCTGGAGTGATTCTACTTAATGTAACAGAATATTGAGAATGTAGTGGCAGGAGTATGAGACTGGTGTATAAAAAAGAGACAGGTTGTGTATTAGGTGTCTGACTCTTTTACATTAGCATCCATGTATTTCATATAGTGGAGGGCAGTTCTTTACCCTGAGAGTTGGGTAATGCAGGATGTGTTTCCATTGCAAAATTACTCTGCATGTGTTGCAAGGGTCATATCCTGAATTTCCATTTGTGTCAAATATTTAAGAGAGCTTGTATATGGCTTTAATCTTTTTATTCATAATGTGGGATTTAAAAGCCAGTGCAGGGGTATCTCTGAACTCAGAGCCATCTTTAGCTCTACATTTGTGCAGTGCATTTAATGCAACTCCATGATATTCAACTCTGGCATAGCAAAGACCAGATTCTGATTCTGAAATGGTGTAGAATACAAGAAGACTGACAACAAGTCTAGGAGAATGTACTCTCTTCCTATCACTTTTTTTAAAATATGGTTTTATATGCGTATCTTTTTTTTTTCTTTCACACTTTATCCTGTTTGGTTTTCTTTCTCTTGTGAATAACTTTGTCAAATCATTGGAAAATAAGAACTGCTGTGTGGTTAGCAAATTGTTAACATGTAGAGTTTAAAACTAGCATATTCCTGGTCAATATTTCCATAGAAAACATCTCTTCTTTTGGGAATTACAACTCAGCTTTGACACCTCTGGAAAATGTAGATTGCGTAAGAAGAAAGATTATGTATTCTTACATAGCACACAGGAGGAATGGTGTGAGTTCATGAAATTTGTGCTTAGTATGGCAGAGTCTGAACAAAGTGATGGTTGATGATAGGAAGGAAGGTAAAGTCAAACAAATGATTTCCCCAGTCCTGTCCTGTCCCTAGTACTCTGAACCTCCAAATACGGGAGTCTGCTCTGATGCATCAATTTGGACACTAATAAAACAGTCCTCAAATAGCTTTCAGCAAATTCAAAGTTATCTGCAGCTTTAGTTAAGTACTTGTATAAGCTGTGCTTTGAAAGGATGTAATGAGATGAAATTCAAGCCCTTCTGCCTGATGTAATAAACCAATCCAAAGGCTAGGAGTAAACATGAATTTTCCCTAAGTGGAGGATACTTCAGGTTTGTCCATGATAAAACTTTTTTTTTTTTTCTTTTTTTTTCCCCCCTCTCAGAAGCATCATCAGGCAACTAGTCAGCTAATACCATTCCCCATGGTAAGTGTCACGGTGTCCTGTGAAGCTCAAAGGATAAATACCAAAAATTGCAATGCAAAAAGTTAATGTCTGAAAAGTCTCTGTATTCAGAAAAGCTGAGACTTTGTAGACTTTCATATAGGAATATCAGCTGTGAAACGTAGGGGTTACAGTTATGGGAAGATTTGCTTGGTATCAACAATGTCTCAGCAGATTTGTCTGAGGCTTCATCTGCTGAAAAGCAGAGCTTGTCTTGAGTATAGCTGAGGGTGATTTGGTTCTTCATAGTCATGTAATAGGGCTTCTTTTCTCCTTTGCTTATATGCAGACAAGTTAGTGAAATATGACTAGGCAGAACTCTAGACTAGCAATAGCATAATTAATCAAGTGTCACAATTAGCAGTGTTTTCGATAATTAGCTTTCACTGTGCTGGAAAAAAAATCCAATGATATATTTGGATGAGTGCTAGCAGAAATCTTCAAAATCAAACCTTGGGTACATAAACACTTTGCAGGCACTTGGGGAAAAAAGAATATGAAAGTGTTCTGGAGGGAATTTGCTTTGGTTTAGACCTGATTCAGAGTTATTTTTGCCCTGTCTGATATAATCAGTTGTTGTCTGTCATCATACTGTTAGGGTTTGATTGTGGAAGTGCTCATTGAAATCAAATTGAGTCAGTAGACTACTTTCTGAGTTATGACTATACATAAATATGTGTAGGATCAGTAGCTAGTATTATGAATTCTTTAAGAAAGGAATTGCATTATTTCTGTCTACAGTTTTTCATACTAGCGCTTTAATGACTGTTTCTTCTGTTTCCTATTAATGTATCTAAGAATGCAAATTTTTATATGCATATATAAATACACATATATACCTTCTCAGGGGAACAGTTCCTTAGTGACACAATGTAGGAAGTCTCTGTACATCAAGCCCATCAGTTCCTGGAGTGTCGGTATACTCATTTTTCCTTTGGCTTCCCAAGTTGTTGTGAGAAATCACTCTGAAACAGTGAGCTGCTGCCGTGCTCTAAATCTATAGAAGTGTGCAAAGTTGCTGACAGGCCTCTCCTGTGACTTTGAGTGAAGATGATATCTTTCTGTTTTCTGCCTGAAGCTTATGGGCCAGCAGGTAGCAATTAAATCCTGTAAATTAGTCACTAAAGATGAAAATTTCCATTTTTGTGTGTGTGAAAGCTTGCCAAGATAATTTACTAACTTCCCAATCCATGTTAATAAAGTTACTTGCAACAAGTTTTGTAGCTGTAGTGTTTTAAAGTAATTTCCTTTGTGGAAGTACAGCAATAAATATTGACTGAATTAAATTACAGACAAGGAGCTGCAGTGAAGAGAAAGTCTTAGCCAGAAGCTGTGAGCCCTGTGACCTAAGTTGGTGATTGAAGTAAGGATTTAGTGATAGGTTCTAGAAGCTTGGGCTGTGTTTATGTTTCTTGTTGAGTTCGAGTAATATCTTACTGGAAGTAACATTCTAATGAGATGGAAAAGGACAGTATCTGGTTTGTTTTGGTATAATCTTTTAAAAGACAATGAGTGTGCCACTGGTGAATACCACTGATTATACTACTGATGAATAGGACTGATATCTGTCAAACATTTTCACTGTTTAGATCTGTAAATAGGGTGAAGACCCGGAAAGGATCAGATGTCTACCTGGGCTACTCTGGATTATTGCATACCTACAAAAGAAGATTGATTAAATGAGAGCAGAGGCTGAGTCCTGAGAATCTCTGATTTGTTAATAGCTGTGTAAGAATAACAGTTTGGTGCTACATAATTCTCAGAAGATGTAGCAGATGTCAATCACCTGCCACTTAAGTGGGATGAATAAATTCATAGTTTTGCAGGTTGGAGAGATTGCCTGTAAATAACTGTGTGTTCCAGTGGAATAGTTTCAGACATGGAAATAACTATTCAGAACTGTGGGTGAGTTTGGTTCTTGACTCTCAAAAATAAATCTGAATCTTTATGCAAATTCTTGGATATATAGTTGTTTTGGTTTCTTACAGTCAGAGGTAGATTGATTTTTTTGTTGTTTGTTTCTGTGGATTTAGAGGGAAAATAAGCACAGATTTTGGGTGGTTTTGACTGTTTCCTCTGCTTGTTAAACTTCCATGCAAACATTATGATTCTGTTTGCAACTGGTGGTTCTTCTGTAATTCTGGCTCTTTTCAGATAATGTTATAGTTTTCACAGTGCTCAGAATGAGATAGGAAGCTGACAGCAAACAAGAAGCTAGTTTTCTGCCTCGTCAATGAGTGGCCATAGGTAGGTGTGGCACTGAATAAGGAGACAGAAGTATGGATATGTGAGAGGCAAAGTAAGCTTCCTGGCGATAAAATAAATAGAGAAGAGGTGTGAGATCCTTCACATTTCTAAACGCAAAGTGCTTTGCACTGCTCGTTCCTTCCTCAAACATCAGTGTTTATAGTGAGTAATGTGGAAGGCAAGTAGATAGTCCTCCACACTTTTTCTGGTAGGTAAATTATGAATTGGGCAGTCAGCATGATCTCTGTGCTCTTCCCCCTTGCTTGAACAGTTGCCTGTTTTTATCAGGAGGAACTGGAAATACATTTGTAAAAGTTGTTAGAAGATAATCTTTTAGGTTGAAAATGAAGCTATTTCCAATAGCTAAGGAGAAAAATGGACCATGAGTTCCTGTAAGCATAGAATAGGGTATTTTGTGGGTCTCTGCAACCTCACAGATAAATTTTTGTTGCCTACACAAAAATTGTCATGACTTTTTCTGTTTGTTTTTAAACAGTTTTTTTGAGACTCCATGGCCTCTTTGTGTGAATCCTAGGCATTATTTTTCTGATCTCTGAAGTACCTTAAAGCACTATGTAGCTACAACTTGTAAGTTACAGGTTACTTTTTCTTTAGTAGGTATGTGTCCTGTTTCATCACAACTTCACAACCTTATTGTCTGTAGAAATACAAACCCTGTATTACTTTCTGCCATAACATTGCCTGCCAGATCACAAATGTCTTTATAATCTTAATTTTGCTTCATTTACTAGGTCCCATAAGAACCTTAACCAAAGACAAAGAAAACTGCAGTAAGATTTAAGCAGTTTAACATCAATTGTTCAGTACAAATGAAATGACAAGTTTGTGCAAGTTCATTGTTTTTATCAGCATATCCATTAAATAGCATTCTTAAAGTTTATCTTAAATTTTCTGTACCCTTTTTTCCGCATGAGTTGAAAAATCCATTTTTTGAGATAAAGTCTGTGCAAAGTGGGAGACAAACACAGATATGAGGTGAAGTAATAGTCTAAATACTGTCACAGCCTTTTTTTTTTTTCTTTTTTGCATTTTGTTTCAGTCTCTATGCTGTGTGATTTACTGTCTGGCTACTGAATACCTTCTAGAGCAATAAATGATTCAGAATTTATCAAGCCCCTTAGGAACTGATTTATATTGTTTGTTTGCCTTCCTGTTTGTTTTCAAGGCAATCCTTATCTCAATTTTCAATGCTACAGACAAATTTCTTTCTATTTTTTTCTTTCTAATCTTTTTTTTCTTTCTAGTCTTCTTCCTCAGCAATTTATAAAACTTTCACTAGGACAGACATAGAAGAAGTCATCTTCTCCCTAGTAGAGCAGGATTAGCTGTTTTGTTTAAACATATTCCTGAAACACTGAAAACAAGTTTTTGCTATACATTCACATAACACTTGTGCAGATTACTTCTGGTGAGGTTGTGATGCTTTTGGTTGCTATATAGTGTCAGATACCTTAAATGATGCTGAAATAATTACAGGGATAAAACATGAATTTCAAGCCCCTAATTCAGGACTAGTATGTAAACATGTATAATACCTGTAAATTATGGTCTGCAGCACTTGCCAGCACATTGAAAACTGAAATGTCCTTTAATTGTCTGTTTCTTTTCTATTTAAACAAATGCTGGATCTTAGTACTGCAGAAAATGGTTAGTAGGTGCAAGTATTTTATAGCAAGTTTCAGGTACAAGAAGAAAGCAGGGTGTTACTCCAAATGAGAATGTTAAGAGGAAAAGCTGTAGATTAAGGAGAAACTGTCAGAAGCATAGAAATGTGTTGTTCCTGGTTCTGCTTCAGTCACCAAAAGAAGAGAAAGGTTTGACATAGATTTCCCTAACTTTTTAACTCTCTGTTTCCAGCCTTTGTACAGTAAGTACTCTAAAATACAGTATAAAGCCAGAAGGCTAAAATCACTCTTTCTATAAAGCAGTACAACCCTTCAAAATTAAGGATTATTTTAAACTGTGTTTAAAAGATTTAAACTCAAATGTTAACCATTATGGGGAAACTGTTAACATCATATAAAACAGACTGAAAGAGATTAAAGTTCCAAGTCAAGAAGCCCTGCTAAACCCCTTACAGCATCTAGACAAGCTGGCGTGAAATGGCTGCATGGTTACATGTTTTCGAGATCAGTTGATCTAGCTTAAGGGAAGGGGAAAATCAGAAAAAAAATCTTAAAAGAGAAAATATGAATGAGACTTCAGAACATTGCCAAACTGGCTACCAGCTCTTCTCAGATCACACACAGCAAGATATTCATACAATAAGTCATCACCCTCTGAAATGGAGGAAACAAGTATTATGGATTTCAGTGTCAAATCGGAGAATATTTTTGAAGATTTCTGGAACTGAACATGACATTTGCTTGTGGTAAACCTTGCTTGTGCAGGTGGGGCCATTGACTAGATGATCTCCAAAGGTCCCTTCTAGCCTTAGTCATTATGTGATTCTGTGATTTGGTAATTCTTATACACATAATATAATTATCTTAGATCTTTGTAATTAAAACAGCTATATATAGCAGTAGTTTATGTAGTTTGTGAAAACTTTCAGCAAGCCCTAGTTTTAATAGGCTTTCTTTGGCATTGACAGCTCAGGGGAGAGTCTTCATTGGCAATGATTTTTTTATACTATAGTAAAGCTTTTATGCAGGCACTTGAGATGAATCATTTTAAAACAAAAGGCAAGGAGAACATTTTGATCTGTGCTTTTACAAAAAGAACATTGTTTTCTATTATAATAATTTTACTCCAGTTACAAAAGAAATTTCTGATAAGTATTGCTTCTGATAAGTATTGTTAGAGCCTTCTTAAATTGCATTTGGTGGCTTGGATTGTACCTCCTTCACAAGCACAGAGAATGTCTCCCATCCTCTAGAAGATGACATTTACTAATAGTCCTGAGGAAACTAGAAGTTATTAGGCAAAAATAGTCTTAAAGTAAACTATTCTGGGATGACTCACTTAAGGTATGTTTGTGTTCTAAATTTCCCAATTCCTTTTTTTTTTCCCCTTGTGTTGAGTTATTACCTACGAAACTGACAGATTTGCTGCCAATAACTTTAAATTTATAGCTTGTTACTGTAGTCTCTAGAGAAGAGTTTGGGTTTTTTGTTTCTTTGTTTTGTTTTTACCCTTTAGTGAGGTTTCTGCATACCCTGATTTTGTAAGAATTCTCTAGCAATTCTTCAGTACTATGATGAGTCTTCAGACAAGCTTCATTATACAGTGTCAGGTGTTACTGGTAATTCCTTGTTTGGAAGATGAACTGTATTGTACCTTGGAGCCTCATTTTTCACTGCTGTTTTGCACCCATGTTTTCTCCTTTCTTCACTTAAATCAGTTCATGCTCATAGTTTCTGAAAATCAGATTTCTGGTGCTGAAGATGATAGGGTCTGGTACAAATTAATAGAAGTGATCTTAAGGATCTTAAATATTTGAGTTTTACCTCCTTTGCTAGCCTGATGAATGTTCTGATTTCTTGAACATTTAAATGCTAAAGCATACCATTTAAATAGCTTCATTACTACTGTGTGTGGAAGATGGGATATCTTGGAAAAACTTGCCAGGCTAATGTGTTTGTTCCATCTTTCAAATGCTTAGTGGCCTGGGACTGCCAGAGCAAAAAGGAACTTGCTTCTTTGAGACTTTATCTTCTCAATAAAATGACCTTAATAAAATTACGACGAACTTCTATTCTCAAGGGGCTGCTTTATAACATTTTTTGCCTGTGCATTATACAGGAAACATTCAGGAATTTTCTGAGAATCTTTGTCCAGACAATTTGTTGAACAGCTGTCTGTTATCTGTATTTTTATTCATAATAGCAATAGCATGCATCACTATGCAGGATCATTACTTCTGTCATGCTATAGGAGGTGAGGAATTGATATTCTGTAAGGAATCTAATTCAGGCGCTAAACCGTGAAGCAAAGAAGAAAAGCCCAGGCAGAATGCGCTGTGAGACAATACAGGCCAAGTCTTAAAATGCGTAGTAGTCACTGATGTTAGGTAAACAAACTGTGGTCTTGATGAGTTGTCTTGTAGAGTGCATTACATGGCAAGTTTATCTTTTCCAGGTGCTCATTAATTGAGTTGCTGTGGAGGAAACACTTGTTAAGACTTGTTAATGAGCATTTGTAGCAGGTTGGTTTGTTCTTTGCATAAAAAAAGTTCCCTCCCCTAAAACACAAAGTTGGAAGATGTGTGCATGGAGATGCATGAAAGTAAAGATAACATCTTTTAAAAAAAAGGGGAGGAGGAAATATTGCAGATACACTTCTATTTTTTGAGATTAGTGAGTCCAAATTCCTGCTTCAGTTTGAGATCATCTCTGATTTAGAAATCCTCATTTATATGGCTAATCCTTACTGCTTCCAGGAATTGCTCTGTACTTTAAGCACTGTACTTCCCTTTAAATTGCAAGCAAGGATTAAAGCAAAGCCTGTTAGATGTGCCCTTAAAAAGATATTGAACTTATTTAAGCAAACCTCAGTCAGCACCTGGTTTCATGTCTATTTAACAGTGTGTTTTAGATTAATAATCTTTTGCATATAGTGCCTCTTGGATGCCTCTTTTTTAGTATGTACATTATGAAACTAATAAATTATTTGGATTCATTGTTGTAGTTCCTGAATGGTCTGGGGCCACCTGAAAGCCATGAGGAGTCCCTTAGGCTGCAAGGCAGGCCTGTCTGTTTTCACTGTTAAGTAGTTCAGAAATGGTGGTAAGTACTCAGTTCCATCCTTAACTTTCAACATGTTGTCAAAAGGTTTTAAGAACAGAACCTCTCTATTAAGGTTTGTGGTAATTCTAAGATTTCTGTACAAATTGCCACTTTCGCACATCATAATGCTTGCCTTTTTTGTTCAGCAAGTTAAACCATTTTAATAGACAAAGTGCCTAAACTCTGAACAATGTATGTTAGCAGTGCTTCTCTTCTCTATCTGATTTCGGTTCTGGTTCATACAGCCATCTTCATTGTTTTGATTTAGGAGCAGATTTTCCTCAGAGACATCACAACATACTCTGCATAACTGAATGGACTTTGTTGCATGGAATTGAAAGGAAAACAGTATTTTGGTCCCAGTACCTTCTTACAGATCTTCTTGTGAATTCAGCATTAAGCTTGTAAGGGTAACAAATGAATTGTACTTTTTTTATTTTCTGAGAGAATGAGGAGGCATTATTAAAAGTATTGTCTGATCAAATCAACTAACTTTTATTAGTGTATCTATTCTCATCAGCCAGTTACAACTTCGTTACTTTAAGTTTTTTTCAAAAGATGCTTTTGTTGTGTTATGTCTGAGATGCACGGCAGAATAGGTCTTAATCCATGACAAAAACTTAAGCAAGGCTATGTTATTAATATAAATGTGTATTTATTTTTGATCATAGTACCATCTATGAAATTAACCATATCAATTTCCCATTGCAGTTTGCTGTGCCTTGTTTACCCTATGCCTTCAGCAGGCAGAGTTTGATTAATGTAAGAAAAGAAGCAACTCTTATATATTCTTGGAGTTCCAGTTGGTTTTCTATAATATTAGTAATGTCATAATATTATGACATTACTAATATATAGTAATACATTACTATAGTAATACAATACTAATATTATGACATTACTAATGTAACATTGTAATACTAGTAATATTGTAATAATATTAATAATATATTAATAATAATATTGTCAATATATATTATATATATTATATATATTATATATTGTCACGCCAGTCTTCAAAAAAGGCAAGAAGGAGGGTCCGGGCAACTACAGGCCTGTCAGCCTCACCTCCGTCCCCAGAAAAGTGATGGAACGGCTCATACTGGCTGTTGTCTCCAGGCATGTGGAGGACAAGAAGGTGCTCAGGACTAGTCAGCATGGATTCCCCAAGGGGAAATCATGCTTGACTAACCTGATAGCCTTCTGTGATGGGATGACCAGCTGGATAGATGAGGGGAGAGCGGTGGATGTCATCTGCCTTGACTTCACCAAGGCTTTTGACACC
>JAUBNY010000044.1:494374-541592 GCA_032275445.1 Crypturellus soui | reverse complement strand
TAGTTCCAAGAAGAATAACACTGTCCTTCATGCCTAATGCTGCCCTTTTAGCAGCCATCAGCAAGCGATGCTTAGGATATGCATGGTGAACTGATGAGATTTGATGTTGTAGAGATGTTCCTGGAATCGTGGTGTGAACAGCCATTGACGACTGCATCCCGTGGAGCTGCTTTTTTCTTACGGCTGGCATGGGCATTAGCTCCATCGCTAGTGTCGAACACTACCGTCATGCTGGACTCCATCCTGGACACAGCGTACAGGCTGCTCTGCCGCGTGGGATGAAACCTGGCAGCTTTGAGCTCCAGCTCATCATAGCTGGACACTTCAATGAAGGGACACCAGCGAAAGGCCCGCTTGAAGCCAGTCCGGAACCTGTGAAGAAAGATGCGTGGTAAAGAGCGGCTCACACTTTCAGAAAACATGTCCTGTTCTCACAGTTACTGGTACTCAACAAATCACCAGGCCCCTAATCCTGTTGGTAGTGAAATCAATGGGAGTAAAGCTTGCATAAAGTCTGAGCAGGCAAAAAGCAAATACTGGATAACAGCTCATTTCCGTTTCTCATATGCATTTCCTGCTTTCTAACGTGGATATTTTCCAGTTACTTGTTTTCCCTTCTTTTGCCTATGCGCATAAATGGAAGACCAGGTTTCATAGACTTGTCTCAACAGAAATCGTTTTAATTTGATCAATGATGAAATCTGATCTCATCTTTCAGCTGAAACTTAACAGCACCCTTTTCTTTGACATACTCAGCTTCCAGATTCCAGTATCCCTACTGTGTAGTAGGGATATGTAGTAGTATCCCTACTATGTTCCTCTGTAACAGACACTTAAATTGAAAATTATGCAAAATGCTGCAGTAATTAATAACTATTCACAGGAATTAATTGGCAAATCATTTGGTATAATTAAATAAATTCTCCAGAAAAATATATATTTATATAAAATGTGTAGAGAATATCTAATGAAAATAGAACCTTAATGGAAGAAGTTATAAAGAAATATCTTTAGGCTTTATTATTTCTCATGTCATCTTCTCACCTCTTCCTCATTTGGGACTTCCCCTTGAAGTACTGCTCTCTCTAGGTACTTGAGTAATATATCCTGATTGGTGTGAGATGACTCGAGTGGGTATTGCAGCTGTGTTCAGTGCTGCATCCTGTATAGGTAACAATTATTACCTGAACAGATCTGAAAAAATTCCCACTAACAGACTGTAAGTTCCCGCTGTATGGAAGGGAAGCAGGCATTCAGTGTTTTTATCAAGTTAAACTTATAAATTAATGATAAGACTCTCCCTTATCCTTCAGTCTTGCACAGAGTTCTGAACAAGGTGACATGTAATATGTCTCGATTATATGTAATATATCTCAATTATTAGTGTATGGCACTAGTAGTCTATTTTCGGCATATGTCTAGGGATCTGTTTTGAAAGTCCAGGAGTAGGAAGCTGCTTATGGGGTTCTAAATTTTGCATAGAACCAGAAAGGGCTAGCTTCTAAATGCTGAATTTTGCTCTGAAACTAAGTAAACTGAAGTATTAACTGAAGTATGCATTTGATTTTTTGGGACTAGTTTCAAGTACAAATCTAAAGGAAGATTTTTTTTTTTTCTGCCTTCCTCCCTAACTGAAGTCTATTAAAGCAATTAAAGCAGAGTTTCATCTTTTTTTTTTTTATCACACTTAAACAATTTATTTTCTTGTTAAAGTAATACATATTGACTGTTTCATAACTAGCTCTTACCTCTTATTAAGACAGCAGTAGATAATGGGATTGTACATTGTAGAGCTCATGGCAAGCCAAAAGCTGGCCAGGTAGATTTGCTGGATGTATTTCCATCGATTTAATTGTTGATAGATCCCAGTTACTATAAAGTAAATGTGGTATGGCAGCCAGCAGATGGCAAATGTCAGCACAACCACAATCATCATTTTTACCACCTGAAAGAAGGAAGTAATAATGCCATTTTATAACATTATCCTTTTTTTATTCCTAGCACCACTTCAGCATCAGTTCATCATTTTCTTGCAGAATTTTGTTATTCAGCCAAAGCAAAGGTGAGCATTACTAAACAAAATAGCATAATTTTTGCATACTTAAATTTGGCTTTCTAATATACTGTATATTATATACATCTACACATGGAATAAAATTATGGGTGTTGCATTTGAATACCATTTTGAATACTGTGACATACCAGAAAAATGCATCCTCCATAGCAATTTCAAAATTAATGGTAATTTTCTCAAGTAGACACAAGCATGCACACTGTACAAGACAGCATATTATAGCTCCTGCTATGGTTCTTTCCCGTCTATTTTCTCTTTCTAAACCATGTTAAGTTTCTTGCTGGTGAGCAATAGCTGTGAGCAGGAACTCACTTCAAGGTCTGTAAACTCAGGGCACTACAGTTTAGCCTGGTATAAATCCTGATGAATGAACATAAATGCCAACAGAGGATTAAGCTCAATTAGGACACGGGCAAAATAAGTGAAACAGGGTGAGTGTGAACTGATTGTCTTTCTCTTCTACACTGCGGTATTTCACTAAGAAAATCACCACTGCCATTGTGCATGCCAAACTGCAGAGGATGAAGGAGTCTTAATAGGTTTTTGGTTGGTGTGCTTAGACTTGTGGCACTGAAAATAGCACAGTTCTATTTTCTCTTTGTAATATGTCTGTCTTATTTTTTGAGATATTACAAATTGTTTTTTCTTCTCTTCCGTGTTGCCTAGAATTCATTAATGAATTTGCTCTTGTGTACTAGGAAACATTTCTAAAGCAAGCAAGCTAGATAGTTCAGTTCAGTTATGCTTAATCTTTAGCTTTGTTCCTGCTACCATTTGGCTATGGAGAGCTTTCAAAACTGCAGCAGGTGATCTGAAATTGCTTTACCAACCTACATCTGGGTGGCACCAGGCTCCTATGCCTAATAAGATATATCTTTTAAAAAAAAAAGTTGGCAGCCCCTTTAAGTCGTTTCGCTGTTGAATAAGCAATATTATTTCATTAATGCAGGCTCCCTAATGAGAACAAAATGCTTTTAAAAGAATAGAGGGGTATAGGTTTATTGGAATTTGAGTTTGTGGAGTTGTTTGTGTTGTGAAATATTTTATCCTGTAAAAGGGAGCGATTCTGTTTGCAGAACAGAGCAACAAATATATTTTCTTCTATGCTTTTTCTGCATGAAAAATAGCTTGAAAAAATAGTTTGATTTACGTGTGACATGGAGAACAGTTCTTACAAGATTAGGACTAATCTTGTAAAGACTAACTTTCCAGAGAGAGTTAATTGATGTCAGGGATCTATATCAATATAGAAATATTAGAAATAATAGAAATATTCTCATTGTAAGACAGTGATTTGGGTCTGGGAATTGTTTCATTTTCAAACTACTTGGCAACTTTTCATTGTTTTTGTAAAGCATCTCTGATATTGCTGCTTCTG
Source organism: Crypturellus soui (assembly GCA_032275445.1). NCBI lineage: Eukaryota > Metazoa > Chordata > Aves > Tinamiformes > Tinamidae > Crypturellus > Crypturellus soui. The sequence continues at coordinate 538,140 of JAUBNY010000044.1, read as the reverse complement.
CAAGGTCAGAGATTTTGCATTCTTATCTCACATATATCAGTTTTACACTCCACAACTTCATTAATTTCAGAGTTTTTATTCCTGGGTTATAGAGATGGAAGTGGGTCTTACTTTGAAAACCCATAGTCTCTAAGAATGCCTTAATATGCCTCTCTATGGATGATTTTTATCCGTGAACTCAGCTCAAGCACGGATATTAGATGCAGCTCAGAAGTAATCTGTGTAAGCTGTAATGTTTCTCTTTCTGCATTGTGCTCTGTGAGAAGAAACAAAATACCAAAATAACGGTGCTTGAAGCATTTCCACCGGCGTGTTAGCCTGCCATCGGTAGATCCACTTTGCAGCCCTGGGAACAAATATGAACACCCCTGCGCACTAAGCACCAGAGAGAACAGAACATCATTATGCCTCTTTTTTTTTTTTTTTCTCCACATCACTGGAGTAAGCCACAGTCTCTGTTTTGCAAGAACATTAGGATTTCAAAGTAATTCTACTGGCATTAGTACAGAGATTGGACTGTTCTCCGAGATATCAAATGCTGTGGTTTCTCATGCAGTCTTTACAAGCTCAGGGATTTTCTGTGTCCTTTTAGCCAGTAGCAAGGATATATTCCTAATACGTGAAATAGATGGAGGTTTTGAAGGTGAAAGAATTGGAAAGCTTTAAAGTGCGGGAAGTCTTTCAATCAAGTAGCACACATGCCCGGTGCGGCACTCCAGATTTTTTCCCCTCTGATGCCCACCTTTCATCCATTCTTCTTTTGTGTTAAAGAAACTACTTTTCAATTCAGTTTGCATAGCTCCTTCATACATACAGAAAATGAAAGTTGTCTGGGCTTGTATAAAGTGGTTTAGCATTAGATTGCTGTCCTACAAATATGGAAATGTTGTTTTTTCCTCTTCCTCAAAATCAAAGCAGATCTGAGGTTTTTGTTGAACAGACTTAGCTACTGCCATTTTTAAATTATACTTTTTCTGATTTAGGTTGACTGGCTGTATTTTCCTTATGCGTTGAGATATGGTCTATGTTGGCACATCTGAACAAGTGCTTATCTAGTTCATGTTATCAGTAAAATTGATCTAATCTCAGTAATCACTAGTCTTGCTGCAAAAATGTTTTGATCTTGACCATGCTTTAACATATCCATCGATGTTGCTTTACCAAATATATTTACAGTGCAATTATTTCTTTAGTTTTTGACTTAGAAGATGCAAAGCACTTAGGAAAAAAGACCACTAAGGGAATAATGATGTCTCCCTAACCATAGTGTTAACCCTTTGACTTGCTTCTTTTCACATTCCACTAGGTTTAGTACAGTGTAAACAAATGACAACCTCTTTTCTTTCTCTGATGTAGGAAAGATTTTTTTTTTATGGTGATTTATAATGAGAAAATGAAACATTTGTTTTGGAAATAGTAACTTAGGAGCTAATGATCCTGACATCCTGAGTCAGTAAGGAGAGCAACTATAATGTAAAGTATATGACACTTGCATGGTTAGGAAACTGTAATGATGTGCTAGCATCATGTGTATAACATCTATTTTATTTCTCAGGGCAACAGGCTACCAGCCACATGTATTTGCACAAGCTGAATAGCTGTAAAATGGCTATGGGCTAAACCTCTCAGCAAGACTTTGCTCTTTAATTCCAACCATAGAGCAATTCTAAAAACAGGCACAGTAAGTAGGTGGAGAGAAAAAGCCCTCCCTAGTAAAAAATGAAGGGAACACAGTAGAAAAAAATTTAAGGTACCACATTTACTTCTAATCTTGAAATAAGGTGTGAGAATTTCGTAACATATAAGAAGTCCAAACTGTTACTAAGGAAGAGAAATAACTAGAGTTCATATAGATTGTAGAAAGGGCAGAATCACTTCCTAAATGAAGAAATCTAAGATACCAAATACGTGCATACGTATTGCATATTGTTTATGTATCCGTCACCTATAGAGCTGCTAAATGACATAATCGTAACTGAACTTGAAACCAGGAAGTCTTTACCAGGTTTCAGGTTCGGGATGGATTTGCTCTTTAGATGTGAAAACACTTCTGAAAATACCTTCATCCTGGATTGCTTTTTTCTTTTCTTTGTCCTTGGCACATTTTACTTAAAAACAATCACAGTAAAACTATTGTTTAGAATTTGTCCCATCTCATTAATACCAAAGTGCTAAAATTGATTTCATTTCTAAAGCAGTTTCAGAAATGTAAGCTGCCTCAGAGGAGACTGACTTTACAAAGATGAAATTGTAAGAATAGTTTTTTAGAAGAGGAAGAAAGATAATGAGCTGATTAATTTTAATCATTAAAACTATCATTGTTTTGGTTGGTTTTGTTACTGACTGGCCATAGTGCCCATCTGAGTTGTATTGCTATATGAAAAAGCAAAATAGCACAATCTTTCCTGTGTATGTTATTTAGAAATGTTGAGATACTTTTTTTTTTTTTTTTTAACATTGTTTTGTAGCTTTTCAAGACTTCACCAGGTTATTTCTGTTTATCTATTACAAGCTTCACATATATTAATTTGGGGTGATTTTTGAAGTTTCACTTTGCTATTCTGACCCTGACTTGGAAAACTGGTTGTTCTGTTTCCTTACTAAGTTTGGCTTTTCACACTGTGTGATATTTGAAGTTCATATTCAGTGGTGTCAATGATGTCAAATCCTTTCACTTTGCTATTATTTGAGGTTGCTTTCAGAGTATTGATCAGCCGCATATAACAAGTGATGAGAATATCAGACTGTTTGCTTCCTCAAGCTTTAAAACATTCATTGGAAGACATGATTTCTTTAAAAGATCCAAAATGAACTGTTCACTAACTGGCAACATTAAACAGCATTCCAAACAATCCTAATCAAACATTCTTTGCCCTGCGAATTTTTCATAGTATGTAACATACAGCTTGCTATTAGCTATTTTGCATTAATTTATAGAGAGAATCAGCTACACTTTCCTTATGGTTAGATATCTGTAAGATAAATAGAACAACAGATCATTTGTTTGCTTTAATGAAGGAAAAGTGGTCACTTGGTGGTTATAAGAGACAGAATGAATGATAGCTTAATTTGGATTCTAGTCTCTTTATCTCCATGAATGACCAGTTATGAAACATCTTTCCAAATACCAGATATTTCATGAATCCTGCTTGAGAGTACAGCAGTGGAACTGAGGAGCTGTCATGTGTCTCTGCTAATAAAATCACTGGTGCAGTTCCAATATATCTGCACATAATTTAATCTCTGTGTTGGGCCTATTGAAGGCATGTATTTCACTGTTCTCCCATTTAAAATCACTTAATGAAGGATGTTATTCCTTTTCTCTTGCATATGTTTGGAGTTTGAAAGAATTGTTGTTTTTAAGGGCTTTGCTTAGACCCTTCATAGCATACAGTAAGTACAGCTAGTCTCATTAAATATAGCTGTTCATTTTACTTCATCTTTTTGATAAAGGTGCTGCAATCTTTGACTCTCCTACTTCTGCAAGTTATTGCTGTTAATAATTTTCCTTCCACACTTTCTTTTGCAAACTGTATTTGTTACACAGTGATTTCTCACGTTGTTTTTACAGCTAGGCCGCAGGCACTGTCCACAGAATATTTCTGTCTTTTTTTTTTTTTTTTTTTACGGTTCAAAGGCAGTACTGGAAATAGCACCATTAATCGACCAGTGAAACTTTCGCTTGCATTTTGAAGAAAAGGTCATTTCGTACCTTTGAAAATAAGTTTTGGTAAGTGCTAAGATGCATGGCAGATAGTTTAATAGTAATGTTGAACCTTTACAGATCATGTTGAAGATTTGGAAGCTTATCTTTTGAAATGTGTGCAGCATTTCTGGAAATGATTCTGGTAATTCAACGTTGGGAGTAGTATGTAAATGAATGGTTAGTTTCCCAGGGTGATTTGTCATTATCTTGAAGCTGACCTTCCAGATAATCTTTGAAATATTACAAGGCAATAGAGGTGACAGTACCAGTCAATATATTTTTTTTCCTTAAGAGAGGATGGTACTTTTCTTCCAAGAGCTATATAAAGACCAAAACAAATAACCCATCTGGTTCCATGGGAGAAATTGCACATCACACTGTAACCCTGTCTAAGTCTGTCTACAATTCTGATGTCTGAAACACGGCATAGAGTGCTTTGCATTTGTCTCCAATGTGTCTGAAGGTGTATGAATGAGAAAATATTCTAGTATTGCCTTCCATATATTCTCTGCCATAACAACTCCTCCTGCGTAGTGTTGAGGTAAAACCACTTTTATTTTCCTGAAAAATGACCTGAAAGTCAGATACAGTTACTTGAACATCAGCGTTTCCCATTATTTATAGAAGATCTCCTATCAGCTCAGGTGGGGGTTTGTGGCAAGACCAGGGTCCGTCATGGAGGTGTCCTGCCAAATGCATTCACGGTGCCAGGCAGAGAAACTGAGCAATTGAAGATGTGCAGTTAGGATTCTGTGCTTGGGTGCTGTGGGTACAAATCTGAAAAGTTAAACTTGTTTTAGTATGAAAATTATCAGAAATAATACAATGGGCTTGCTTATTATTCTATATTTTGCTGTTTTAAAGACGTTTTTTCCTGCACATTTAAGAGAAAGCTTTAAAGAAAAGGTTCTTCAGTCAATGAAACAATCATTACATAAGCAATGTGCAGTCTTCAATAGATTAGGCAATACTTACAATGAAAGAAGATTACTGGGAAAAATAGTTTGATGTTTTTCACACTAAAATTGAGTTTGATTTTTAAACATAAGATATTCATTAACAACAGGCTGATCAGCACTCATCTCAAAGATGTCTCATCCGTAATCTACTGAAAATTACAGTAAAATTCACTTTTCTTTGGTAGGATGAGAATCTGTTTCAAGAGGAGCTATTAATACTTTGATAGTTCACTATTCAAAGCACATTTTTATTTCTCTGAAGGCAGAATCATGTGGACTTAGTTTTCAAATATCAGATATGCTTGCATTCATAGGTAGATTAAAAAGTTAAAATCCGAATATTGCACTTATTAAAAAGAATGTTGAAGTTAGAAAAAAAAGACTAGTGAATATAAAATACAGCTTGTCAAACAATGTTTTTATTGGAGTAGATCTCTTATTACTATTGTTTCCATTCGCATTGTGTTTCTGAAAGAAAATACTGCTGTATTCTGCAGCCTAATTATACATGATGTTAGCAGGATTCCCTTAGTGAGCTTTAATGGAACAATACCTTTCTCTTAGCTTTGAGCTGCTCATGATATTTGTCAGATGTGTCGCCTGGGATTTCTCCTCCCCAGAGGGTAATTCCCACTATGCTGTACGTGACACCCATGACAAGCAGTGGAAAGCAGTAGACCAGTACGATCACAATGACATGATACCTGTAATGAAAAAGCATTAAGCTATTAAGTGCTTTTGAAGGAGCTACTCAGAAGGAGTGTGCTATTAGAAGTCAGTAGTGCTGCTGTAACACAAAATATCTTCTATATTTATTTGTTAGTCCATGCATGGTAACTGGAGTTGCCTTTGCCTGGAACTGTGCCCAGCTCGACAAGCCGTCCAGCTGACTTACTCGTTTCACCGCCTACTTGGAAAAGTCTCTCAGGAGCTGCAAATTTTTTTACATTGAAATGCAAGCACTTTATGGACTTTCTAGTTTTGATTCTGCACTCGTACTAGCACAAATTAAGAATAACTCCATCAAAATCATAGTTAGCTGTAGAATACATATCTGCACATAACTAGCTGAATCCCTTGGAGTACTACACAGCCAAGTATGCTAGGGGCGAGCTGGGATTTGAGCTTTAGTCTGGACCATAAATTAAATAGGAAAAACAATAATAGTATATTTATACAAAAACACTGATAAGCATCATATGTTATTTAATGTAAAATATGCTTTCTCATATGGCATGTCCCTTGTCTATATGCATTCCTCTCTGCTGAAGTTTTGGCGGGGGGGAAAAAGGCTACTGATTTTCTTCCTGCTAGCTGCTGGTTAAATGCCAACCCAGTGAACAATCAGGGAAGAATCCCCCAACCCTCATTAAGAATAACTTGACTGCTCTGAAAAGAAATATGAATGGCTTCTATGTGGTTGCCCAGTTTTTCAGCCTTGAACACAGAACTCATCTTTAACGCTAACAAAGACATGAAAGGGCAGGTAATTAATTCTATGGCTAAGTAACCATGTATTCTTATTTCTGCCTGAGGGACAAGCAAGATATAATCAGTTTAACTGATGGCTATTCTGCACTTCCAGAAAGTGGAACTGGGTCAAAGAGAAAGAGGAAATGCTTATTTTTTTTAGTTAGGATGATCTGGAAGTTTGCCTTAGACTCTGTATTCTGTCCCCCTTTCTGAACACATGTGCTTTGTATTCAAGTAGCTGTCTTAACTGAGGCCGTGATGGTAAATGTGCAGCATGGGACAGAAAACATATATAGAAGTTGAAGACAATAAAATGTTGGGTTCCACTTATCATTTAAATGCACTGTCTTCCTAGTCTGGGTAGTCTGCTGATGAGACAAGTTTTTGTGCGATACTCTACGGCTTTTCTCGAAAACATTGCAAGTGTAGATATCGTCATGCACAAGTTTAAAAGAACAAAAGCTTACGTAAAATGCTGTTTTGGACCACCTGGCCATGCTACATAGCAAAGAGTTCTCCCAGGCATCACCTTGGTTATGGAGTAGAGGCACTGGGGAAAGGCCAGCAGGACAGCCAAAATCCATATGCTTCCAATAACCACCTTAGTAGCAGTTGCAGAGAGCCTGGGCTTCAGGGGATCGATAATGGCCATGTACCTGTAAAGGCAAACACAAACCTATGCAAGATAAACCTTCAGTGATAAGCATGTATCTATAGGCAACCTGAACTTAGGGTTGAGTGAGGGATATAGACAGATATTTGTCATCCTGTAGCTCGTTGATTCAGTTATGCTTTTTGTTCAGCTCCTGTGAAGGAAGTGCTGGAAGGAGAGAGGCTCACTGTGTATTACCTTCAAATTATGGGAGACTTGGTTAACTGCGATTTATCAGTGTCACAACTCTTTCTCAAGAAGCTACTTAATCTGGTCACAGAAGAACCTGATTCAAAAATAACAACATAGTTGGACCTTAATTTACTCTGCTATATAATACAGGATTTGTCCCTAATGAGAAAAATAGCAGCCATGCTGTCAGGATTATTAGTTATCTCTGCAATAGGTACAGAAGCCTGATAAGCACTCATGCCTTTTGGGAAGCAGACATAGGCTGACTTCGGGCTGCTGCTGGTGTATACACAGAGATGAGCCTTCTCTCTGGTTATACAGGAGGCTTTAGAGCCCCGAGAGAAACAGATGCACAAAGCCTGAAAGCATTTCATGTGCTCTCTCGGTTTGTGTTCAGGGGTAGAATAGCATTGTTTTTGATTGACCATAACTATCTTGGTGAGCCGTGTGTTTTGAACTTGCAAAAAAGAAAACAGTGAAAAGGTTACTGAGAGGTCATTACAATTTTAAAAGTGTGATAAAAAGAGCAATAGGAGGCACCAAGGGAGGTAGTAAGAGAAAAGCAAGTCCTGCTTGTTGTCTTTTGATCTCTGTGTAGGTTCCAAATACTAAATTAACACATTTTCCACTAACTTTCATGTTCATTCCATTTTCTTGTATTTATTAAGGATCAAATCTTACTCTCATTGTGGTGGCTTGATTTCAGGATTGGACTTCTAATGCTTTCTCACTCCAGTGGGAGCTCCTAAAAATGCCCCAGATACTTTTTGTTTGTTTGTTTGTCTTTTTCTCACAAAATGAGGATTCTTATCTAACGTGTATCAACTTAAAAGGATTAACTCATTATGCTTATGTATCATAGCAAGCAAAAACTGTTATTACCCCCATCCAATATAAATACTAGCACTTGGAAGATAATTATAAGATGGAATATGCATTTTTTAGGAATTTAGGGATGTAAATATGTGCAGGGAGAGATTAAAGTTAAGCCAACACCTGCAAGAATGTGAATTATTCAGTGTTTGCACCCTGTTCTGAATATGTGTGTTTTTCTGTAAGGAATTTAAAGGTAGCACTATAGTTTCGTCACCAGAATCATTAGCATAATTTTGTTTGCTGTTACCAGGTTGCATCTGACTGACCTCTTGTATTCTAGCTTTGGCTTACCTCAAGATTTGTCCCCAGCTAACTGCTACTGAAGTCAGTGAGTCTTTCCATTGCCCTTGCTGAGAGTTCACTTGAGCCTTAGTCTCTGCAAGACAGTGGCTGGTGCAGCATGGTGTACTCATTTGAATATCACTGATAAACACTTTAAGTTGCTACTTTTAACAGTGGAATAATCATGTACTGTCTGTTTGTGCTGATATCTACTACTCTGCTTGTTACAGCTTAAAAGTAGGTTAAGAGACTAACAGCTGGTAAGTAATACAGAAGCTTCCTAACTTTGTGTGTTATGGTCCTGAAGAATATTCTTGGAGACACAGGACCAAGCTATGAATCTTACTTCTAAGCATGGTTTTGTGATGCTGAGATTGTAGTTTATTAATATATTCCCACCTGTAAAAAAGCAGGAGAGAAAAGAAAAAAATTACCTTCCTGTTTCGAACGTATAGGGTTAAGTCATCTTTCCACGTATTCTAAAAATGTGAAAGAGCTAGTAAATACCAGTTGCCTATCTTATGTACTTCAAAATGAGAAATGTGTCTAAAATAGGCTGGATCATGTTCTGTGAGTATTTTGGCTTGGTCCATTTAAAGCTAAGAGCATGTTCAGAGACTGGAAAGAAAAACGTAAAGATAAATTCCAATTTATCTTTTGTAAAACATCATGATTCAGCTAATAGAGACAAGAAAATCATCTGTCTAATACATTCTTTAGAAAATTGTAGATAAAATTTGTAGGATGTTCTTAAAAGAACGCCATGCTCAAAATGGAATCATACAAATGCCCATCTGGAGACACAGTTAGAAACACAGTTGGAGCCCCTTAATCATCCCGAGTGTTTTGTTTCACCTGCTTACAGGGTGTTTATTATTCAAATGGCGGCGGCTGGGGGGGAATCAATTCATCCCGAAACTGTAAAAGGAAATTGGCGCTTGACAGAGGAAGAGGCTGAGGGAAAATTGTAATGGTTGCATATAAGAGGCTCATCGACAGCAGAAGCAAGAGTGTACTTCATATCTGACTACACAAATGCTGTTATTTCCTCAAAACAGAGGCTGGGTTTGACGCATTGTTTCCTACGGTTGCATCTGGAATAAGCTGATAATTAAGAAACTTGGATGAGGAAAATACTCTGATTCTCTGCGCCTGATTGAAAACTTTAGTTATAGAAACTCCTTATAAAGTGTCTCAGTGTGGGGACTGAGAGTTGGTCGGACGGCCAAACTCCGAAACTTTCTCAAGTTACCATGTCCTTGAAACCATCTGGAAAGATACGGACTGTAGCAGGTAAACAACTTAAAGGAAGTGAAGACGTGGAAGTTGCCAAAGGAGAGGAACTGAGTGGAACAGTGAATCGGGAATCGCCATACAGCCATGATGAGGATGAAGAGCATATAAGAAGGTCTTAGCGGGGAGAGAAGCGCACAGTCATGTGCATGCACGAGTGTGGGGTCTGAAGTACTGTATCTACTTGATCAATAAAGGCTTACATACAGCATGCATCCTGGGCCGTCCCGACATGGAGCAAGCGACATCTCAATAACATAGATATGATAGATGAAAGCAGATGGAAAGAATTGTGCAATTTTAGAGAGATTTTTTTAATTGAGGAAAAACACATCTTTTAATTTCTGCTCTGTATTCATTCACTTAGTCTGCAGAAGTGTGGCGATGGACATATTGGTAGGTCCTATTCACTCTGATGGATTTGTGGCTAGAAGGATCTGCAGTGAGTGAGGTTGTGATTATGCAGTGGTCACTGTAAATCATAAGTGGACATATAGCCATGTGATAGGTGAATGCAAACAAGCATATCATACTTCTGAGAAACCAGTGTATTGCATCCTAAAAGGGTTAATTGAACTTGATTCACTCAGGGGCACGTGTGCTGCTCTTGAGGTTTGGCAGATCTGCCTTGAGCAGTGGATTTTTTTTTTTTTTTTTTTTTTTTAAGATCAGGACTAGGCTATTCATGTGTCTGTGGCCTTCTTTTTGGGTACCTATTACTAGAAATGGAAGCCTTTAAACAGGGAATCTGTAATTTCTCAGTATGACAGAGTTCTCATAAAGTACAGTGCTGTCTCTTGAGGAACTGGTTGTTAATGAGCTAGATTTTTATAAACATGTAGCTGATTTGCAGCAGTGTATGCCATAACTGTGAATAGGCACAGAAATGGCATGTTTCATGAACTTACGCTTTTCTGACTTCCCTTGGCAGAAGGTCTTTTGTTGCTCCAGCTCTTTGAATTGGATCTACGTGGGCCCTCAAAGACCAGTCTCTGTGCAGACTCTGCAAACTGGCTCCATCTGTAGACAGACTGCACCATAGCAATGGAGCAGAGACTCATTACACTTGTTACCCTTCTTTATAGGTGGTTACATCATTTGTGGTGACAACTTTTTTGCTTTGCACTTATGTCTTTTTTTAATATCAAGGCAAAGACAAAATCATTCAAAAATATTGTCAAAATCAGCATCTTTTTATGTGAGTTTATAATTGGGAATTTTTTGCTTTGGTGCCTAGAATTGATTTAGAGACTAAAATTTTGATAGCTCATTTTAACGTTTTTGACTCAGTCTATTTTAGTACAGTTAAGATGAGTGTAATACAAAATATCCACTCTGAATAAGCCAGATATGGGCTGTACTTAAATTGTTGTCCTGCTTGTAGAATGGTGGGCTGCAGTTATTTGGATGTTTATTTCTGGTAAACGCGAATCTTGTAGAGAGTACGAATTTGGCTGTTGGCTAATGGATCAGCCATATAGACAATAACATTCAAGAACAAAAGAAAACAAATATCCTAAACTGTGTCTCTGATAAAATACTGCAGGTTGCATTACATAGTAAACCACTAATTCATCTTTTGATGGTATTTGTTAGCTAAAAATGAAAATACTGAGGAAATGTATTTAAGGCTAGCTAAGACACTACATAAAGTGAACTTCACTTCTGAACATGTAGCTTAAACTTGTCAGATGTTGTTTCTTGCTTTAGACAGAAGGACTTGGGGGTTGGCACTGTTGTAAGTGTTGCTTATGTCCCTGGGGAACTTGACTGAGCAGCCTCATTTACTTCACTGCGTCTTTTGTAAGCAGCTTGTTAAATAGAAGATTTCTTTAGTGCAAAACAGAAGAATTATTTGTTATGCCATTTATTCCCAAACTGATCCTGTTATCAGCAGCGTAATTCTGACATGAATTCTGACAGACACAATTCTGTCTCTGACGGCTCATTCTAAGTTTATGCCACAGCAAGATGCAGATTCCTTCTGGCAGATGGAACCCTTTAGCGATTGGATCAAAATACTCTCCATCCAAATGCTGTTTTACTTTTCTCTCTTTTCTCTCTTTCTCTCTTGCTCTGCTTCTTAGATTGAAGGAGAATTGGCAGCCCATGAAAATCATGTCAGGCCCCCAGGTCACGTGCTTGACTTACAAATGACATTTCGTGATAGAATTCTTCACATCTTGCATTTTGATTCTTCTTGAGCCTTTAAGACTCTCCCGTTGAACTTTCTCTGCAAATTGTGAAGGCTAACATTTTGTAGAGGGAAACCTGCATACATGAGTCCAGAAATATCATGTGGTCCACATTTAAAATATAAACATTGAACGTAGGAGTAGGATGAAGCCATTTCTCATTTGAATTCTATGTTGCTTGACAAAATAGAATTTTTAAAGTATGTTTTTGACTATGTTTTTTCTTTCTGATGTTCAATGACCAAAGTTGATATAATATTATTAAATAATCCACTAGAGGGAAAAAGAGCTGTATTGAGCTTTAGTTTTGAGGTATAACAGATAGGTTTTTTTTTGTGTACAGTTACATGACACAGAGGCAAATAAAACTAAAAATAAAGCACTCTATATCTTAGCCTGCTAAGCATATTTGAAGCGCTTGTTTCCCCTGCACCTTGCGCTATACTTTTTGAGCACACAGAATAGATAGCATGCAGGCTGTTAACTCCCAATTCAGATGATGTGATTCTACAGCAAAGGTGCTGGTAAAGTTTGGCAGGATTTTTGGTTTTGAAATGTTTATGGCACGTGAAGGCCTTGAGCCATTTGTCCCAGGAATAGAAACTCATGCAGAGACAGATGCCAAAATGCATCCTGCTGGAAAGAGGACACATTTTACTATGTGCAAACTGCTTCAGATTTTGAGCAGCAGATTCCTTTTAAGAGCTTGTGGCACCACATGGTGATAATAACCAGTCTGACAGCATATACTTGAAGAGTTTGAAGTGCCTAAATGATAGTTTGAGGATCTGAACATGTACACATGAGAAATTTAGGTTTCATTTGATGAATCGGATCATGTGTTTATGCCATGTGAGTATGTTCTTACAAGCTTGTATTTTACTACTTAGGTTGCAGTATAAGAAATAGAAGAGTCCCTAACAGCCATCAGTAAATCAGTAATGACTGTGAAAAATAGAAATTAACATTACAAGTTTTAATTGTGGATAAGTTTTAGTTATGTATATTTGTATAATAAGCATACCAGAAACTATATAGGAGGAATGCAACCCAGTGGGTCAGTGTAATGTTAAGTTTCCTATGAAAGTGAGAGTAAATCATGCCAGAGGAAGAATAAAACTGAATGTTAAAGATAGCTTAATATCAAGTCAGATAAAACAAAAGTTTCATAGACAATACAGAATTTTATGGTTTGAAATTCCAGACATAACCAGGAAAAAATAACTTTAGAATTATGTATCCAGCTATGTGGCAATGATAATGGTGAACTGCCGAGAGAAATGAGAAAGGGGTATATAGTGCAATGCTAATAAAAAATATCAATGACTTTTTATCATCAAGCATAAAATGCATAAATGCATAAAATCCATTTCAGACAATATTAACTGCTTCATGGAGCAGTTACTATAAGGAGTAACCCCCAAGCAGAGAAGCAGCTCTTGAGTTAATCTTAAACAGTGTTCAGGGTTGTAAATGATATTGTTCTGCAAATAATGACTAGAGTGCAGTTGAGTTTAATATCTCTGTAGAAATAATAAAATACATATTTTTTTTTTAAACAAAGCTGGTATGGTAGTATCTAATTTAAAAAGGGGATGTAGATAAGTAAATTTGTTAAAAATAAATTAGATTGGCAGCTGAATAGAAGCTGAGACACCGTGACTGTACTATTATGACTCAGTCTTATTCTGTAACATGAAGAGTTTATATTTGTCTAGTATTTTGTTAGAGAAGATTGATTCGATTTTATTTCATGCTCAACAAAGTGAGTTCAAGGGTGCTGGGAAAACGAAGGTAGAGCCCGCAGATCTTGAGTTTTCATTCTGAATCTTCTGCAGATTTTTTATTTCTTTGACTTCATTGCAAACTTTCAAAAAAAAAAATCCATCAGGCTTGTATGTTTTGAACATTCATCACCCACACAATGCTATGCCATCATATTTGAAAAGACTGTCTGGGATAACAGAAGTAAGAATAGTAATATACCTGCCTCTTAGCTCTAATATTAATAGTCTTATTTCTCCTGAAAATACAGTTGCAGATAAAGTTCTGCAGAATAAACACATTATAGGAAGTTTTATAACTCTCCATTGGACTGAGAATTTAACAGTTCTGTACCTTTCTTTGAGTTGGGGATAAATGGCATTTCATTTTACTAGAAGCATCAGAAAAAAAAAAGATGAAGTTATTGACATTGTATTGGGACTTTGGGGCATGATCATATCTTAATTTAGAAAAAGTGACTTTAATAGTCTTCTGGTTTGTAGTTAATTATGTGCTGGCATATTATTTATGGCTCACTGATGCAACAAATTGTAACACTTCAGAGTTTGCATCAACAGAGTCAGGTTTCTCAGATATATGAGGAAAGTTCCCTGACGAAATAAGAGGTGTTTAACAATTGGAATCCCTCTAACACCAGATTATTTTCTCATGCTTACATTTCAGTAGTTTTGACTGTGCAAGTAGCTGAAGTGAAAAATAGGCTGGGATTTTTGTGGAGCAGAGGGCTAGGATAGGTGGCAGATTCTGATCTGTAAAAATGGTTAAGTCAATTTTGTATGAGTGCGTCCCTGTAAAGCAGCTCAATGAAGCATAGTGAGCACTGGAAGCAGCGTAACTGGGCAGAGGCTGCTGAGGGTGAGCGAGTGTGCGTGAAGAGGGCGAGCAGTGCTAAGCCTGTGCTGCTTCTAGTGCTTGAGCTGGCCTCATCAGAGCCAGCACGTGCCATCTGTGCAGCGCACTGTGGGGTAGGCGGCTTGCATCTTTCCTGTTGGAAAAGAAGCAAAAGGCAGGAGGAAAAGACCTCCGAGAAAGGGTGGTTGGAAATGTGAATAATCCCACATAAATTTGAGATGGTGTTCAGTGACCTGGTAGACACTGAGTAGGACGGCAATCTTGGATCCGCGGATGTTTAGCTCCAGACCTAGCACCTTCCACTGCCAGAAGTGGTCCGCTCCAAGGAACAGAAGCTCATGGTGCTCGCAGTGTGAAGAACGTGGCCTCTAGAAACCTGTGCACAGTCAGACATGAAATGAACTTGTACTGCCTCTGACTCTGCTCAGTGAGGCCTGGGTCACAGTGACTCATTCCGAGTTGGTGCATATCAGTGTGGTCTAAAAATGGCCAGAAGAACATCTTGTGACACATTTTTAGTGAGTTGCAACCCATGACCTTTTAGTATTTGAATTATAACAGTTTCTATGGCAAAGCCATCTTATTTGATCCTGTCTCAGTAGCTTAGTCCTAGTTTGCAGTATTGGGCCTTTTTTAGTTATGAACATGTAAAGTTAAGCTTAGGAAGTGGTTAAAGATACAGAACATATCCAGTGTGATATTATATATAAAAACAAAAGGAATGGCAATCTGAAGCAGGAAGCATTGACAGAATGTTCTTCTGTTTATTTTAAATTATGTTTGTTAGCATTACAGAGAAGCCGCTTATAAGTTAGCTTTGGCATTTTTCATTGTGTTCCCTCCAGGAAAGATTTTGTGGTTTTTGTCGGGGAGCGAGTTTAGCATGTGTGGTGGGGTGCAATTCCTTCAGGAGATTTTGAGGTGAGAAATATCATGAGAGGGAATAACAGCAGTAATTGATTCACTACTGAACACCAAGGTTTCTTTTTGTTAAACCAAGGAAAATATTTCAGGTATATTTATATATGACCATAGCACTTGAAGCAGTTGGTGTGGAACAGAGCTATTTAGAAATGCATCATTCTCCTTTCCAGGAAATGGTATAATATAAAACAACTTTGCCTTTGTTTCCAGTCTCCTAGAATGTTTAGAAACTTTCCAGGTAGTACACAATAATCTCTGTGGGTGGTTTTGCCAGAAAAATCAAAACCTCGCTCAGAACATCATAACAACTGAGTGGCTAATGGCAAGGACCACTGCAAAATAGCAACTGTGTCCTCAGCATGTGCTAAAAACCTTTTAACTTTCTGAAAATGTCAAACTACGCAAGAATTTTGAGCTAAATCTGACTTCACACCTGAAGAAATTTTTGCCTGGATGGCTTTGCACTGTCTCCTCATTTATTTACATAAAGGAACAACTGGAGACAGAATGTATCATCAGCAGCAGAATACTTGTTTCTCATCCTGTCCTCCCCTATCCCAGGAGCAGCAAGGTAGAAGAGCTGTTAAGAATCTCATTTCCTCTTTCATTTCTAGCTTTACAGCAGAGAAATTCATCTGGCTGAGATGTCACCTAAAATGTCAAAATAATATTAGCAACTAGTAGTGCTAAGAGAAGAACATTTTTATGACCATGTCCACAGCACAGAGAAAGGCATAACAGCATATTTCCCAACCTTTGTACCTGGAAACAAGATATTTATGAAGTTTCAGGAAATGAATCGAATCTCATAAAAGTTCTGACTACCACTGCTTGGAAGTGCTGCAGCTCTGCAAGTCATTTAGGGCAAGATATATAACATGATTTTAACATCTAGAAAGGAGTTTTTTTGGGTAATTTAAGTGCATTTCTAAAAAGCAAAAAGACTTGAGTATAAAGCAGTCTTACTCTGAATGAAATTCAGCAATTGCTTGGATATCTGAAGCATGTGGGAAATCCAGTTTAGTACAGCATGTGTGAAAATAATGATAAAGAAGGGGAAAATTTCCTAGGGGAGAGGCACAGCAGCTTCTGACAAAGATGATCATCAAAGTGTCTCAGTTGGAAGCCTGACAGCAGTGCCGGCCCTTTGCTCTATAGAGGCTGGAGCTGTCCTGGTCCATTATTGTTAGTAGCACAACGGTAATGCTTGTTCCTGCCCTGTTTTCTTTCAGTCAGTTTTCTGACAGTAATTAGAAAAAATAAACACTTTGAAACCTTGCAATGCCTATTCTTACCACACCTCTGTGTGTGCACAGATGGTAATGTAAATAGTCTCTTTAGTTAAAGTCAGGAAAAACAAAGCAGCTCAGAGCTATTAACAACAGTTTAAAGTGGTTTCTAAGAAGGAGAAAAATGCTTCCACCAGCTGCCAAAACACAAAGAGGAGGGAAATTTGAAATGCTCTTGCTAAACTTGCGCTCTCTAACTCCTCAGCAGTATGAATTAGATGGGATCAATGAAGGAACAGATCATTTTGGCAGGTGAGGAAAGCAACACTGATGAAGGGTTCCTCTGGCAAAAGTGGAATTCAAAGATGAGAGCACAGAGAGCAGCTGAAGTGAAAGAGAGAGAGAGGGGTATAAAAGCAAGCAAAAGTAAAACCAGTGAAAGATTGAAGGAGAGACAGACCAAAGACACGAATGGAAAAAAAAAAAATGTTATGGAGAGATTTTGAAGAAGCAGACAAGAACACATGCTGTGAACTGTTGAGGACTCCATCTCCTCTGCCTCTCATCACTTATTGTGTGTTCTCTGATTTTTTTTATTTTAGCAGAGAATCTGACCCCAAAGCTTCTTCTCCTTTCTCACCTGTCCACTGCAATCGCCGTCATGGAGTAGATGCTGGCAAAGACAGCTGTGATGGGGAAGAAGTTGTGGAAGCGGCAGTAAGCCTCTCCAAAGTACCACTCGCTATGCAGTGCATAGATGAAGTTGATGACAGTATTGAAAGCAGCCATGGAGGCATCTGAGAAGGCCAGGTTCACCAGGAAGTAGTTGGTCACTGTCCTCATGCGCTTGTGAGCTAGAATGATCCAGATGACGATGAGATTTCCAAAGACGGCCACTGCCACCACCCCACTGTATGCCAGAGACCACAGGGCAATGCGCCAAGAGGGCTGCACAAACTGGTTGGAGAAGTTGGCTGCTGAGGATGCTGCAGGGGGAGAAGCACTTGGAGCTAGAGCTCCCCGTGCCTGTCCCCAGAGATCGCCCAGCTCGGCCAGGCTTACATCCCACCGGCCGCTTGCGTTGGCGCTCCCGTTCGCTGCGGGGACAGAAGTCATCTTGGATGTTCCTCTCCTCTCTTCTGGGGATAAAAAGTGCCCCACTTCCTTCTTTTAACCCTCCAGAATGCCCTCCGACAGCTAAGGAAAACAGAAAACAAACAAAAAAACCCAAGCAACAAACAGAAAAAAAGCAAGTTAGCACAGTCAGACCAGCAGGCAGGGAAGGAGGGAGCTATCTGTGCTGTTCAAACCCTGAGAAGTGTTACACTGGCTGGATCAGGAAAGCTACTGCTTCTGCGTAGACGAAAGTCCCTTTGCTCTTCTGTAGAGCCTGCTCTTGCTTTTGGTGTTGCTGAAGGGGATCAGGAGCCAAGGCACGCCTTATAGGCTTGCGAGTCGCCAGCGTCATGCAGGGAGTGGAGTGATGAGCTCCATCGGCTGGTAAGATAACACCTCTTCCTCTCCCCTCTCCCGCCTCCCTTTTGTTCCATTCACTGTCACAGCCGCTTTCAGGAGCTGGGCAGAGAGCTACTAGGAAAATGCATTCTCCGCTCTTTTCTTGTTGGGAGATAGTTTTTTTTTATTTTGCTTTTCTTAAGTTTCATTCTTGATCGTCCTTTCTAAATGGCCCTTTTGCCCTGTTTTCACAGGACTAATTAAATGGCTTAGCTGAATATTCATGTCTGAGACTGCTTATTATTAAAGCTGTTTTGAAATAAAATTTTTCAGATCTTTTTTTCGCTACTATTTTTTTTTCCTATTAAGGGCATATTTTCCTTCTATTCATTGTTAACTACAGATTTGAAATAGTGACCTCATTCAGATAAAGAAATGTATCTAGATGCTCTCTAATTTCTCTTTTCATTCTGTAATATGCTAATAACATCTAGAAACATCTATAAAATTAGAATGTAATTACCTTTTTCTTACAGCACTCACTTTGGTGCCTGAAAAGCTGTTTGCATATCCAGTGACACTGATTTCCATGTAAGCACTATGCAGTCCTGCATATAGATTTTCTTAAATATGGATAAATTAGTTAGGTTTAGTTTTCTTTGTGTCTTTTCAAAATTGTGAAATATTTTTACTTTTTTTTTTTTTTGCATTTATTTTACACTAAGTATTGTTATTTTGGGTAAACAATATTTCTATATCCAATGATTTCTATGCTGTTAGAAAGAAAAGCAAAGGAGTAAAAGTCATACCTGTTCTTTTCTCATTCCAGAAATCAGTTTGCTTGTTAATTTGATAACAGCAGCTGGCATAGAGGTTGCATGCTCTGTGCAAGGGTTGATTGCTTCGGCTCACAATCTTATGTTAGTTGATAGGCTGCGGTCTACAGAGAGAAAATGTGTTTTAGCAGTGATCTGCTCCATGCTTCAGCGATTTAGAGCTACTACTTGTCATCAGCAGAGATTTCCTTTTAACTGTGTCGCAGCAGTGGGAGCTATTTCAATAGCTCTTATTAGAGCACATTTTACATTTTTTTAAACGAAAGCATGGTACAAAAATAAAGTATTCCTGTGTGTCATTATCTCCCTGCTGTATTTACTCTTTGGAGGGGAGGTGGTGTCTGCAATTTTTAATAGTCTTCACTGCAGTTTTAATTTGGATGATTCCAACTCTGGCCGTTTCTGTATACTTCTTAGGTCTTTCCAGCTGACATGATGGCAAGAAGCAGCCCCCCATTCCAGGCTTAGAAGCAATGTCGACATCTGACCTTTGCTACGGCTTATTTAGAACCTATCTACAAGTGGCAGGTCTTCGTCATGGGAAACTAATCTCATAATTCACTGGAGTGAATCCCACACTTTCCTGTTTTGAGTCCTTCATCTTCCATCAGCATCATCCTTCTTCCTCTCCTTGGAGGTATGTCTAAAGAACCTTCACAGGTTCACAGGCCCTTTTCCAGAGAGACCTTGGGCAATGCTCTCAAGAGATCCCGTAGTAAGAAGCACAGTGTCAGCAGAGGCTCTTTGTGCTGGGATAGGTTGAGTCACTGTAAGTCTTCTTGCAAGGACATTGTAGGATAGGAGACTTTTCTCTGCCTTTTGTGCATGCATTGGTGGGGAGAAGACGGGGAGAGGGCTTGGGAAGGCAGTGAAGAGTAAGCAGTTGAGTAATTTGGGTGCTCTGTTCTGGTAAAATCACCGAGTTGCTGACCGGGGGATTAGCATCTAGGGCTCCTTGTTGTAGCACATTCTTCAAAAGATACCCAGGGGATTGTGTTGCGAGAATCCCAAACCCGGGCAAAAGAGTTTGGCTTGTACAAATGGGCAACTGGCTCAGTCACCTAGGGAGAACGTTTAGAATTGCATTTGGAAAGGACTTACAAATTTGCTAGAATAATTTTTTCTGTATTCTGACTTTCATTCTCAGTGATGCAACTCCAGAGGAGCATTCTGGTACAATGAGCAGGGGCAGAAACAGACAGTCTTGCCTTCAAATGTCTCAAGCACACAGATAGGTTTTGCCCTGTTCCTTAGCAGTTATCTCTCTAACATTTGATTTCATTAATTTAGCAAAGAAGTGATTGGTTCTTGCCTAGAGGGGTCAGCTGTGCTTCCCTATCACAATTTATATCGATTATATGTGTCACAATAGAAATTCAGTGTGGAGAATCTTGTCAGAGCTAAATTTCTCAAAGAAGTTCAACATCATCTTTGGTAAATGCATTTTTATTAGTAACCTCGGTGTAGCAAAACCTGTCTGGCTGTGGTGTAGCTTATGCAGAAGAGCTGTACAAAATAACAGGATCTTTGTTACCTAGTCTCCTGCAGAACGATACACATAAGTGAAAAAAAAAAGCAGTTGTAGAGGGTAACCATTCTGGGAACATACTCCTCTAAAACTGTCTTAAGTACTTGATTCCTTATGTTAATTTTTGCCTATTGTGGCTTATATATATTCACAGTGGCAATTTTTCCTTTGCCTCCAGATAAGACTGTACTTGGGTTTGTGTCACTGCTTTCTGAGTAGTCAATTTGCTGCTCTCTTTAACCCTTCCACTGATGAGCTTCTTTGTGCTTGTGTGGTAAGTTGTGGTTACAGTTACATTCCCAGCTTCACAGATATCCTTAGGAATATTAATGGAACATTACAAGTGTAATCAGGAAAGAAACCTGGATTGTCTATAGTTCTTCTTTTGTATTGCAGAGAAGGAAGCTATTTTTTACATTTCCAGCAAAACCTTTCCTACTGTGCCCAGATCAGAACCTAAGCTCTTGACTTCTCATCTTCATGCTGTTTCCAAGGTAGACTTATAAATTATTCTGATGCTTTGCTATTTATGAGAGTATGATTCATCTTCTATCCATCTCCCATCTCCCCTGGTGTTTCCGTGGTAGGTTTCCATCTGAAGTCATTTTGCCACTAAACTTACCTGTGTGCTATTGCATTGAGAACTAGCGTATGAATGGTAGAACACAAGCAGGGATTGGTAACAAAAGGGCAGTCAAGGCAGTGTACCTGTTTAGCATAAATGTTAACCCACATCATTAATTCCATCAGTTCTGTTTCAGATCTGGCCTCTGTGGTTCCTGGGTTTTGTGTATAGCTCTGAGGGTGTTACTAGATTTGCTTTTGGTTTTAGATTTGATGGCAATGAAGATGTAGGCTTACAGCCTCATTTCCTGCCTCCTTCCTCAAGCACCTAACTGGTGCCACAAGAAATGGTTCTTTATCAAAGCTTTGGTGTTCCCTGCGTTCTCATTCAGCACCGTGTTACTTAGCTGCTTTGATATCCACTGTTCACTGGTTAGTTATGCAAAGCTTTAGTTAGGGCAGGAGGATTCTTGCTGTTTAAGGGTGCTTAGCACTGTACTATTTGTTATGGCCGCTTGTTCTCATTGTGCAATTGTCATGAGAATGTCAACCTCCCTGGATTTTGAACAAACATTTTGATTGCATTTATTTATGTAGCTTAAAACACAGCTGGAGACTCAGCTTGACCCTGATTCATGGTTATTGCTTATGAATGCAAAAGTCATCTTCCCAGCACCTATTCAAAAGGACTCAGTAGGCTCTCAGGCAACTTCGCAAGCACCATCGTGTACGGATGTTGCGGATGTTGACTATAACCAGGAATATTGTGTGTGGCTCTTTGTCATAGCTAGAGGTGGCCAGCAGCATGGGGAAATTTCAGATCATATAGTTCTAGGTCTCTCTAATTCCCAGCCTCCCATCTATGTCTCTCAGGGGTATTCTCTGTATGATTTCCATCTATTTTGTCTAGTTTCTACAGAGGGAGGAAAAAAAAAAAAGAGAGAGAGCATTGTTTTGTTAAAAAATTAACTCTCTATGCCCATGTCCCTAAACGCACCCTGTGTTGGAGTTGGTGAAAATCTTCCTGTTGATTTGCATTTCTGTAAAGCTATAGCAAGAGTGGCACAAAATGTAGGGTCTATACTGATGTTACTGATTTACATTTCTTTCACCTGTGGCAAAGAAAACACAGCATTCTTTACATGAATCAGCCCATCAGCTTTCAGCAAATTTTGCCTTTTTTCTTTTTTTTTTTTAACTGTGTAAAATAATAATTTAACTTGATCAGTTCTTGGGCTGGGGAAGACCTGAGACTTCCCTCTGTTTTTGGCAACGTAAGGCTGCTGAGGGCGTAATATCATGCTTAATACCTGATCCCGTTTCTGGCATATCTGTAACTGTTAAGTTTCTTGCTGCATAGCTAGCAGGTTACTTCAAAGGCTTTTTCATCACTTCAAAAGATAACTTTTGAAGCTACATAAAAGATAAGGATATGACATTGTTCTCCAACTGTTACTTCCCTGGGAGGTATATGCCTTGTTGCCTTTTGTAGAACTAGTTTCTTTTATATCTTGCAAAGAAATAATTTATTATCTGTAGTGCCTCTGCCTTTATTAACTTCCTGGGAGCCTAGAAATTCTGTGGCCCTCTTGTGAGTGAGAGAGACTCCACAAGTGGAGTCACTTGCTACTTTAAAGTGTACATCCTTTCAAATCCAAAATCATGACCTTACATCCTAGTAGATAGTGTGCATGACTTCCAGAGTTTCTTTCCTGCAAGAGGGGTTACTGTGCTCCAATTCCCTAAAGTTTGGATAATGTTCATTGAACTTGGAAGAGAGCCAGAACTTCACCATAGTATTAATAAATCTTTCTAACCATTATTTTAAAACTGGGATGGACACAGTTTGCAGTCCCTTATGAGTCAATGCCCACTGAACTAATTGATACGATAGCAATCCGAACCATGGTGCTACGGAAGCGTTTTCAGGTAATTGCGTTAGCTTCATGAACATAAAAACAGTACTTTGAGTGTAATATTTCTTACAGATTCCCATGGTAATACTTTTTTATAAAACCTTTCAAGTATGCTGTGCAATAAATGTGTTAGAAAAAATGTCATAATGAGAAGAGCTATTTCAGATAATTGATAGATGCCTCCCATCTGGGTTCACAGGTGCTATCACAGTGGATTGAACCAGAGATTCAAATAGTCAGTATATTGTTTGTGTTTTGGGTGAAATTTCTCTCCACTTCCGCCCTAAGTGGCCAAATCCTGCCCAGCCCTTGCCCAGATGTGGCCATGCGTAGGTCTCACGATCAACCCAGATCCAGGATGCGGGAGCTAGAGAGCTGACAAGGGCCAAATATTCTTCTGGATAGGTACTGAGGTACAACTTCACTGAAACTACTTTCAGAATAGAGTAGTGCTCACAGGTATAGGTCTTATAGGTTATTCCTGAGAGACAGCTAGCACACAAATAGAAATTAAGATCATTATGAGCTACAGATATGTTCACAAACTATTTTTTAGGGGAAAACTTTCATTCTTCTTTAACACAAAAGGAACCAGCAGGGTTTCTTCAGTCACTGAGAGTTTGATCTTGTGACCCTCCTGAAAGGTTAAATGCACTTCCTATTGTTACCTGCTAGTTTAGGTCGCTATGTAAAACATCTGCCCCTTATATTTTAGCTACTATACATAGGCCATGTGTAAAGGAGCTGAGTAGCTGGTATAGTGAGTGTCTGTGTCAAAATGTAATTTGCTGGACATGACAATTCTATGAAAAAATAATTTTTACTCATCTGCTTTTCTGTTAGACCTGTGAGAGAAAAATACACTATTCAAAGTACAATACTAGCAGTTTCTTTCCTGATGTCTAGAAGGCAATTGTTTGTGCTGATTTTCTTGCTACAGTTTCTCCAAATGTTTTTTTACTGGTCACACAACACAATGTTCTCCCATAAGTTGTAGTTCAAGACATTGTGCTCTTATTTGTGACAACTAAATACTACTTACCTGTATCTCTGCTGCAACTTAATGCTTCATATTCTACTGAAAACAAAGAAAAGTGACTGCTTAGAAATTTTTACTTGGGCGAATAAAAGATATTTTAAGTATAGTGGATTGTTTTGAGCAGTTCTAGCCGACAGCAGAACATCTGGGAAGGAGAGAAAGGCAGAGAGAAATGGCAGCTTATGCAATGATTGTTTTTTTTATGATTGGTTTTCTTCCCTGACACTTTTCTTCTCCTCTTTGGTGCAATCCCTGACAGAAACTAGTCTCAAATATTACCTGAATTAAAATGTTTTTCTCCTATCTTCTGTACATTCTTGGTTTTCTCCAGTAGGAGAAAAAATATTTTTAACTGTAATTTCAGTCAGCCTTTTTCTCTTTCACCAAAAGCTCAAGTGCCTAATGAAATGAGCTAGAACTTATGTGTGTGTATGTACCCACCCATACATATATTTGGTCCATCTTCTTTTAATTTACTATAATAATTCTTTTTCAGAAGTTTCATTTAAAAGTGCAATTATAGTCACAAAAATCACAAATGGGGGGAAAAAATGTTTTATTAGATTTTGCAGGTTCTTATCTTTCAATTAAGAAACAAATGAGTAGTCTGCTGTGGCTGTCTTAAATTCCCGAGGGTCTGATTCTAAGCTCACTCTAGTCGACCAGCTGACAACACAGGATGTCCTCTGTCTGCTACAGCACTCTTTTCAGGATCTGTTTCCTTCCAAATACTGAAATTAAGGGGGCTTTTATGGTGACCTCTTGGTCTCCGGGGCTTACTGAAAGTACATCATATATAATAAAATGTACATACATATTCATACATAATAAAATCTATTTTTCCAGGTCTTGAGCAAGGTGAAGAGGCATGGAGGGAACTCAGTACTCAGCAGAAGCACTTCAGGTGATTTTCTCCATTTATTCATGGGACATCACTGGCACAGCTATGGCTCAAGTGTCCCTTGAAATGTGGGACAGAGTCATCGTAACTTTGCTTGTTACTACCAGGAAGTGCTCTTGGCATCACAGGTCTATAAAAGTATCCATATCAACAAATGAATATACCTGAAGGTCACTGGGGAATTAGAAAGTGTAAGGATCATTTGTGTATCTTAATCATGAAATATGAATCTGCCAACCTACCGAGTATTCAGCTTCAGATGTCATTTGGTTTTCAACTGTCCAACCATAGTACTGTGAGCATCCTCTGGTTCAGTTTGTATTTGATGGGTACTATTCATTTTCATTTTAAAGGATGAATAGAAATTTCAGACTTGATCTGGCAAGTAGCTACCTTATTATCTTTATACCAGTATCATATCTAGAGAGTATTCAAGTTTGTTTCCTTCACTGATTAGGAATGGATACTCTTTCATAACATATTATGGGCAATTCAGAACTGTTTAATAAAAAATAATATTTTTTAAAAAGAAACATATCATGAGGTTAGAGAAGGTTCCTAGTCAGAATGCTTATCTGAGGTCGTATAGCTTAAGATATAGCTTAAGTATAGCAGGCAGTATAGCTATAGTTTACTACAGTTTTCTACATTGAACGAGGAAAAAAAATATCATTTACTTGAAAAGTATAATTCTCCATATGCTATTACTTTTTTTGTATAACTCTTGTCTAAAAATTACATTAATTTCTAAGTGCTAGAGCAGAGTCAGTGTCAAGTGGATTTTATAGTAACTGTTGCAGGAAGCATATGACAAGTTATCTGAAGGGCACGTAGCTACAAATTCGGCAGCAAATACTGAAGGGAATATTTCAGCAGTGTGGTGAATTTGGGGATTTGAAATGTATCTTTTCGCAATGGAAGTAAGGGGTGAAAATAAAACACTCAGTCATTCTGTCGAACCTCAGAAAACGTTTGTGTTTTGTATTGTGATTTGGAATCTGTGGTTTGCACTCTGCTTGATTGAGAAGTGAGTTTTTTCTCTGAGACAACTTAGATGCAGATAGAGAAGGGATCTGACCTTGGCTTTTTCACATCTGAAATCAATGCCCTGACTCACGTATTATCAAATGTCTATATTGTGCATCTGCCTATGTCTCTCAATGGAAAAGAAAAAACTCAAAAATGGCATATAAGGAGGATTTTTATAACTTTTATGATACTTGGTGATATGCGCTGTAAGTTATAGGGGAAAAAAAAGAGCTAACTTGCATTAGTTTTGTGTCAGCATTAGATATTGTTCCTGTTCCATCTTCTTTTAATTTAACTGACCTATTAAATCATCTGGCTGTTAGATGCATTAACATCAATCCTGTTCAGTAGCTCTTGGCCCTGCTTAAAGATAATAGGTTTTGTTTTTTTAAAATGTAATATATGCTGCATTTACTTGAAAAAAAGTTCAGAAATATGTATTGTTATTTAATCTGAGTGGTTCTTTTTTTTCTCCTATTACAGTGACAGGCAAAGGAAGATTGGTTGCTGAGTGGTAAGGACACTGCAGTGTGTCACTGGAGACCTGAATCGCAGTTCAGCTGTTCCATAACCCAGCTTCAGTAAGTCCATTCTTTTCTCTCAACTTGAGATTTGCCATCTGTAAGAGGGGGTTAATGATCCTGACCTTCTTTATAAAGTGCTCTGAGATTATCAATGACAACTATTGCGATTAAGTGTTGCTATTAAAGTTGGTAGCCAAGCAGCTGTAACATTCCCAAGCTACTCTGCGTATGCCACCGTCAAAATTGTTTTGTTTGTATACTCTTCCTAAAGGGACAAACATACTTATTTATGAAAGAGAATGATATATACTGTGCTGTTTAATCACTGGCTAGTTCTGCATTCCCTTGCCCACTGATTCTCAGAGTCTGGGTTTGTATTCATGAATTATAATGCAAAGTGGATTTTGTGTGTGGCAAATGTCTGATTATATTGTTTTCATGGGGGTTTGATTTGCTCAGATAACTGTTGTTTTCTTTTTGTTTGTTTGTTTTTATTTTTAGAGTAATATTAATGTTATTTTCCTGTGGAAAATAAGTATATTTTAGCAAAAAGTTGAGAAATTCCATGTCTGCTTCTCAGAGTTGCTTGCTTAGAATTTCTGTCAAAAATAGTCTCAAACTAATGTTTTAACCTATGTTTTAGATTAACAGTGCTTCTGTTACTTAATTCAGCTATGTTTTTGAAATATGTAATTGCTTCATTATGCTATATTTCAGTGACTGGGCTCCCACATTTACTCTGCCCTTCAGAAAGATGCCTCCTTTTTAAGTCTTCAAGTAACTTGATCAGTTATGTTCCTTGCTGATGGATTAACTCGGCTAAGAAGCTGCTATCCATTTCTTAATGTATTGCTTTCCCTTGCTTTAGAATACTATCAAGAATCTGTGGAGAGCTTCTCTCAGATTACAACATAGATCCCCTCACATTCTTAACTTGGTGCTGCTCTCGGAAAAGGAGTGGTAAATTGCCTTAAAATATTTATCCAATATTTATGACCAATCTGGCAATTTTTCTGATAGTTTTTTTTTTTTTTTTTTCCCTGATGGTAAGAGAGAGGGGAGTCCAAAGTATAGTTGAAATGCTATGACAAGTTTAATGATGAAGGGGCTATATCAGCATCAAAATTTGTGGTTAATAAAATATTTCTGATCATTGCTGTTGGAACTACAAAATCACTTTCACATGGAAATAGTAAGTTAGTAGACAGCACTTCTCCTTTCCTGATGAAAAGACAACATAGAGGGATGAACCATTGTGCTTACCTGCATTCATAATTTGGTTTGTATTCAGAACGATGATAGTTGATCTTCCAGTAATTTACCTAACTATCTTAATCTGGCAATAATACTCTTTAAAGAATACTAATCAATTAGGTTTGGCTGCAGATAGTGCTGTCTTATTAAAAATGCCTATTAGCTTTACTGGATTTTTCCTAACGAAAATGAAAACCTGTTCCTGTTTTGTGGAAATGTCAAAAGAAACGGCTCACAGTTTAGATGTTTTCATGAAGAGAAAACCTCAAAAACTGTGGATCATTAAAAATGTTGGGAAAACACATGATTTAAATGCAGAGTTCCTGAAATCAAATTTTGTACATAGTAGTGGAATCATCACTCCAGTTAGTGATAAATGGAAATGAGTTCTTCAGCATTAGGAACTTGCATGCTAAACCTTACTGCAAAACAGAGGCAGCTACTCTTCTGCATACAATGGACTTTCTTATAAAAGAGTATCCACAGAAAGGACAACAAAAAGAGGATTCAAACCTCTGGGATTCTTTTAAATTAAAATGTGAGCCGCCTTAGTTTACCTGAGGCAGGCAGGAAAAAAATAATGGATCTTTTGATTAAATCTCCCAAGTGCCCCTCAGGCTATTGTCTGAAAAGGGAGTCAGTAATTTCATCTCATACATGTAGCAAGCATTTGGGATTAAAGCTGTCTTCTAAATCTTTTGCTCTTTTAAAACTGATCCAGATGGGTGTGTTGATAAAATGTTTGTTGTCTCACTAAATTGTTCGGATAATTTAATTTTGTCAAGTAGGATTTGTGGTGGTTGAAATATGTGTGGAGGTAGCATTCAAAGGATGAAGAAGCTAATTCCTTGTGTCTGACTTCGTGTTCTATGTGTTATCTGATGGATTTATTTCTAATTAATCTGGTGAAGAAATGGCCCTTTATCTCTCTATATATATAGAGCTCACATTTTCTTTTACAGTGATAAGGCATTGCTGGCCAGCCTGCATGCTTCAGGTGAATTCTGAGAATGCCCTAAGCACTGCTAGCTCAGAGAGATGAACAAGTCCCATGCAGTTAAGCAGTGCTTTTCTTGCTTCATTTCTTACGTAGTGCATGTGATGTCCAAGAAAGCAAGGCCAAGGGGGTTATTGGTGTTTGGAGTTGGGACAGTAGACGGTGAAGCTGGTAGTTCTTTGAATCAGCCTCCGTCCAGAACAAAAAGACAGAAATTTGGAGAGAAAGAAAAGCCCAAAGGCAGAGAAAATGGATGAGCAGAAATCAGGAAGAAGCAGGGAAACAGGAGACTGGGAAGAGAGCACTGGACATGATTGGAAGTTGAAGCAAGTTGTGTTGGGGATAGGGAAGAAGATTTGAAAAATGTACCTGTTCTGTTGGTGACTATGTTCATGCTTGTGAAATGATACAATTTGCTGGGCTACTGTGAGACCTAAAAATGCTGCAGCTCTACCTGGTGATACAGAGCAGCTTTGTTTAAACCTTTGCCCTTCACTGTTATGTTTTTAGATTATCTCCATTACCTGGGAGCCTAGAGGCATTTTATGTCTCAACTTCAATCTAATGCAATGAAAGCAGTTGACTTTTGGCCTGTTGGAATGACTTTTTTTGTGACACATGCCAAAGAATTTCGATCAGATTTTTTTTTTTTAATCTAAACTTTTGTGAATTTCCCCTTAGGAAAAAAAAAGTCATGCCAATGTTTTTATCCCGATTCGAGACCAAAATAATTGTTGAAGCTTCTCCTAACTCTACAATGGGGACTGGCTTTTTTGTATACTTTCTAGTTCCTGTCACCTCTTCACTGGTAGCCAGAAACATTGACGTGTCAGAATATAGCAGTTTGAGACTGAGAACAGTAAGTAGTATGGTTTTTTTTGATTTTTAAGTTTTCTTTATGTAGTTGTGTCTCTTAGCCCAACTGCCATTGGTCTGCAGTGATCAACTGTTTTCCCCTTCTTTCACCTCTTATTTTAGAAGAGCAAACTGTTCTTTCCTTAAATTGAAGTGCAACTTGGTATTCCAGGTTTATATGAATGACAAATCCATATTGATATGCTAATCCATGCCACGTTTTCACCCCTAGGCAAAGCTCTTTCATGTCAAAACGTTCTGCATCCCACAGCTTTTTTTTTTTTTCCCCTAGGACTTTCTGCTAATTCAATGAATCAGCTAATCCAGGAATTTTCTCCCATCCCAGAGAACTGAAATAATGCTTTCTGCTGTATGTACTCACTTATTTATGGTATAATCTTACCTTATATATCTTATAATTATTTATATTATATAACTATATATATTATTATTATTAGCCCTTTTGGATTAATTAACTTGAAAGAGCTGTTCCCTGTGGCAGCCCTCCAAGAGAGGAGGAAATGGTAAGAGGACCTACTGGCTAAGTAATTGCAGAATAACAACATCATACTCAGAATGGGTGCTTTTTTTGTAAGCTTGATCTGTCGCACTTGTTTTCTTTTAGCATTTGCTTCATTACTTGGTTTACATTTATCTCTCATGTTAAATTATTAAAAGTCAATGTAGTTTATAGAGGAGAATAAATTAACTGGTATAGAAAGAAGGCATTATGCAGTATAACAAAATATATGCTCTTATTCAAGAAGAATGCAGGCATTTTGGGATAGATGTTATGGGAGTCAATAGAAGACATCTGTACGGGGGTACAACTACTTTAGCAACGTTTATGAAGGGCTAGTGGGTATTTTTTAGTTAAGGTAAAGTTAGTTAAGCTAAGTGCAGGTAAGCTTTCAGTCAAACTTTCTTTCAGGAGAATGAAAGTATTTTCAGGTCAGTATTGGTGTTTAAGGCATTTAGGTCTGATGTTTGGTTTAATGATGCAGCCAATGTAGTGCTGTGAGACCTTATCAGTCTGATTAGTGCAATGGAAGCTAGCAAGCCTGGCTAACTGCTGAAGAGCAGGTGGTTCACATGCAAGCCTGAAATAAAGTGAAATTATTGGCAGTTACTTGAAGAAAGACATTCAGATAATTACAGAAAGATGTAAAGTGAAGTGCAGAATCCAACAGCTTGGAAGAAAATCCTGCATTTTTGGTGGTGACATATTTTGGTTTTGATATTTTGTTTTTCTGGGTAGGCTGAATGTGCAAGCCATCACACTACCGCCTAAGAAGGTAGTCTAGGTACAGAGGACATCCTTTAAAAAAGAATTGTTTTAATAAGTGGCTAACTCCAGACTATTTTAAAGGAAATTTAAGTCAGTGATTTGGTATTAGGTGAAGCTGAAAAATTAATCCAGAAATTAATAAAGGGTAGAAATTAATAAAGCGGTTGTCTGAGTAGTAAGAGGCAGACAGGATTACACTAAAGTTAAAAAGTAACATAAAAAATCTTGGATTTAGTATGCGGATGTCCCACCTGGACAGTGTGTAGCTCCAGAGGAAAGCAGAGATGGAGTGAGAAGCAGAAGCCCTAGATTAGATGCTCAGGATAATTTCACAGGAATCCCATCTCTTGGTATGAATTGTGGAAAGACCCTTGGGAGGCTGGCTCTGGCAGAGTTAGCCTCTGGGAAATACATCCCCGTGCTTCCTTTCTCTGCTTACTGCCCTCTCTCTAGGCATGGAAGTCTGTTAACATACAGTGCAGTCAGAGCAGGGGGCCTTATTATTCTAATAATGGTTTCTCTGTGAGCCTCATTGCTCAGGAGCCTGAAGGTGCTAATTAGAGGGAAGGACCTGAGAAAGTTAAGGATATGAGAATGGAACAGCTATTGAGGATGCACACACAGAGGACAGAGCAACACGTGCATTAAAGCAAGCCTGTGTAAAACCAAAAAAAAAAAAAAATCCCTAAGCAAGCTTTTATTAAATGTTAATCAAGCCAGTTATTTTTATTCACCTTTCCTTTCTTGAATAAAATCATATGAAAACATTTAGCAGTCTGAAGGCAGTCAGAAGCATAGGAGAGAACAGCTCTGTTCGCGGTTAATAAGCGCTGGCACTGTATCAAATCGCCTGTGCTCAGGAATATACAGACTTGTATAGAAGCCACGTTGAGAAATGGGCATCTTTCACAAGGCTACCCTGTGCTTGTCTTCTCATGCTGCTTGAAAGTGAAGTCCTTCGTTTATAGTAGAATATTTTGAAATAGGGCAAGACAGACTGTCTGTCATATGGTTTGCCTCACTTTTGCAAGTCAAGACTTCATAAATTATAATTCCCAATAATTATGCAAATCATTTTCCAATTCAGATTTATGTTAGAGCTATATGGAAGTCTAAGCATGAGAAAGAGTTAAAGAAAATATCTCTGGGTTGTATTCTTTAGACAATTACTTAATATTCACTTCTTTAGAACGGTTATTTTGTGAATTTAATAGCTAATGTTTATAATGCTATTTAGAAAACATAAGTAGAAGCACAGTGTATATGCTTACCATTATTGTTAATGAATGAGTGAAAATACAGGGATGGACAAACAATTTGAGGAAACTAACTTCGGCAAGGTGGAAAATATTAAGATCAAACCATTACTGTATTCTTAATGCCTGGATGTTGACAGTACAAGCTCACTTGGGCATTACTTGTATATGTATTTTTCTGTATTAGTTTATTTTGGCTATGCTCTGTTGGGGAATCTTAAATAAGCACTGTGCAGTACTGGATTACCAGCAATACGGCTTTAGAGAAGATAATGTCCTCTGCTGCTTTCTGCAGCAGACAGACATCATGTGACAAGAACAAAACTGTTGTGGGATCACAATCCCATGCTGGATCTATAAAACCTTGTGGAATGCTACTCTGACTTCACCAGTCCTTTCAGTCCAGCACCTGCTGTTTGCTGTGTTTGTATCACTCTGCTGTGCACTTGCTCTAGGTTGCTTTATAAACTTCCAGTAGTCGGATGTCTCCTAGCACCAGCATTTTTCATCATTTGTTTAACAGGAAAGTTGAGTATCATTACCCCATGGCAAAGCCATGCTATATGTTTGCGATTAAAGCTGGTGGCTTCAGAGTGTCAGCCTAAATATGTGTTTGGCACCATTTTATAGAGATGTCTTCGTGCCTTTGGAGCCGTTTTCTGCCCTGTTGGTACTCAGCTCAGTCAGCAACACAGGTTTTATGGCATTCAGTGGAATTGACCTGTTCTTGAGTAGTCCTCCTGGGTCATTGCAGCCTGCAACGTCATTACACTACAATGCAATTGGAGGATTAGTGGGAAAAATTACATAAATTCCAAGTTGATGCAAGTTGGTGATAATACGGTTAGGGAATTTTTTGAATTAATTTTTGTACAATCCATTTCTCTCTTCTGAATCTTTTCTCCACTTCTCCATATGTTGAAATGGAAAGTGTAAAGTAGTGATGGTAAAATCTGTCCAGTAGCTGAGTTGGTTTCTCTCTTTCTTGTTTTAAACAATCTAGTTTTAAAATTTGGTTTGTTCCCAATAAAGACCATAAAAGAAAATTGGCTTTCTTAATTTCTGGGCCCTAAAAATATTGAGCTCAAATCTGTAGGATGTAAAATTTCAATGATAAAACCTATCAGGAAATTAAAATAAAAAGACCTTTTTAGGTATAGTACTTTAAAAGGTGTAATGAATTTAACATAATTTTAATTGTTAACAAATTATCCTGAGTTCTTGAGGAGTTATATTAGAACATCAATCTTTGAAAAGTGAAAAGTTCCACTGGGGTTTTGCTTTGCTGACTTAGCACATGCCGCATTTAAATGCCTAGTCAAGACAGCAGCATCTTTTAGCAGTCATGGGCTGCTTTGACAATGATTTTGACTCTTTCATATTTAAGATGCAGCAACTTGGAAGTTACTTTTTCATTTAAAATAAACTTTTTATGTCTTGCACTTGAAGCCACACTTTATGACTAAGTAATACAGGATCAAATGGTAGCTCTATTTCCTGTGCTTGTTTCCACAGCTACATAATTAGAGAGGAACAGAGGGCAGTGAAAATGAACAGTGAGGCAAAGAAATACAGAATAGGAAGAAGATAATATCAAAATATTTGATAACAAATGCAAATGAAGTCATGCTAAGCCACCAACTATGGCAACCAGGCCCATTTGTATACTCGTTAATAAAATTTTCTGTTTTGAATGTAAGAGACATTAAAGAATGCCTCTTTGAAACTATATTTTTTTTGGGTGAGAAATTATAGCTTTTCTTTATGTTTCTGAGATGTTGCAGTTGTGAATTGTAGTAAAGCTAGTTTGTTCATAGAACTGGCTGTTATTTTAACGGCAAAGATAGCTTGTATTTAGCGTATGTGTGTGTTTCTGTGCAAACAATATTTGAAATAAGTTGTTTGTGTGATTGTTTAGAAAAGTAAAATTAACAAGCAATAAAGGCAATCTTTAGAAACTTTGAGTGAATGCTGGATCATGAAAAAAATACCTCCTTTTTATAGCTTAGGAAATAAGTTAAATTCTATTTTTTTTTAATCCATTATTTCATTGTTGGACAGTGGAAACCAATAGCACAATGGATTACTGTTTCAGCTCACAGTTTCATTCCCTGAGCCAATTGACTGCAATATCCTCAGTAAATAAGGACTTTAAGAAGAAGCCTGAGAGCTTAAAGCAATCTGCAGGCGAGCTGTCAGTGTCACTAAGGAGTTAATAGAGCACAGGCTGGAGGTGATTCGGATGCTATCATGTGCGTCCTCCTCAATCAGTGACACAAATGCACACTCTATACTACGGTGTTGTGAACAGCTATAAAGCAGATAGAGAGGGTGGCTGTGAGGGATAATGGAAAGAAAAATCACTGCCATCAGTTGGCTTTTGATTCCAGAGTACCCTACTATGCTCTTGAGAGTGCACCAGCTTTATAAGGACTTTTTATTTTATTCTGTTCAGTACCATTTTTCATGTAGTTCGAGGCTGGACTATGGCAGAAGAGTAACTGTGTGCTAATTGGGAGCAAGCTTCTGACCGGCACAATCAGGGTGCGCTTTGCTGCTTGTTTCAGCTGGTGCAGAGGTAGGTGCCTCACTCTGCTCTGGAGCTAGCAGTGTAAGGGATGTCTACTGACAGGGTGCAGTGTTTGAAAAAGGGCAAGAGGAGAAAAAATCCACATGAAGCAAGTATGTAAGAGTGGGTATAGAGTGGTCCAAACATGGTTAGCTAGATGGAGCCAGGAACTCAGAGTTGTACTGGCAATTCTGCCGTTTCATTGCCAGGTGACCTTGGGCAGTCATTTCTCTTTGGTTTACTTTGTAAGTGCTTTGCAGTATATACTGTGTATCAAAACTGAACTACCAGGAAAAATACGCTATTCCAGCTGTATTCCGTTAAGTTTTATACTGGTAAGAGGAAATCAGATAAATCTTGATTTCCTTTCAAACGAGGACATGGAGGCTGCCCGATAGATGCTGTAGTGGGATGAACATGGAAATAGGAATGTATGTGCACTGTACCCCTCTATCTCTTGTGACTGACGGTCTTGTGCTGCGTGTGAACGAGGTATTCATATACACTAACTTCTTTTTTTTGGTGACTATACCATGGTGGCTTTTGTCCCATGTTAAAGGGAAGAAACTAAATGAAATGTGAAAATGTAATGCTGTTGGTTTCTTCAGTTAGTTTGTTCAGGACAGATGCAAATGTGTTTTGTAGATAGAAACAGACAACACTGGAGAATCTTTAATAAGAGCAGGAGTGTGAAAAGGTAGCTAAGAGCTAAAAAGTAGTAAATGAGTCTAAACTTATGTTTCTGCAGGAGTTATGTGACTGAATATCCACTAAACATCAGAGAAATCCTGTTTTCTTTTTGGATCTATGACCAAGAATGCTGTCTTAGGAAATAATGCCGTAAATAATGTTTCTAATGGTTTTGTTAGAGCATTTCAGTCATGTTGCTATTACTCCTGGCTGGAGTCTTCATCTAAAAAATGTAAAACCACTAGAATTCTGTATCTTGATAGGTGCTGTAGTGTATCGGATTCATCCCCAGGTTTCCTGAAGCCCTTAAGCACCAGGCTGTTTTGCACCTGGCATGTGTCTGTTGGAATTGCACCACAGGCCACTAAAGAACTGAAAAGGAAGCAAAACTGGAGGAATGTGGTCTTACAGTGCAGAGATTAGAGCACTATATGACCTGGGGAATGAGAGGTATTCAAATGCTTCCTTGGTTCTCATGTCTGTTTTATTAAATGATTGAAATTACATTACAAAGCAAATGTTGCCTGCACATTAAGGTTCATTTTGATGAATGGGAGAGGGGAAGTGAGAGGCTGAAAATACAATATCCTAGTGACTTAAGTGTTGTGGTGGGTTTGTCTTGAACATGAAGAGTACTTGTTTTGATAGGAGGGCAGTACAACTTTTGACATGTCTGTTCCTCAGAACAGGAATGTTCCTTCCTAACTGGCTGATAGGAAGCCAAACAGCTGATAAGTTTTGATGAAACAATTTGTTGCATAAATATTTCTGCACAAAACTGAAGCGAACACTGTCATGTGGATACCAACCAAGTTGTGTGAAGTTGGTAAAAGAAGCACATCTCATTTGTTCTAGTGTAGCAGCTCGTGTGTTGTCAGTCCATTAATATGCAAGCTAGCATGAGAATAGAAGGGATTTTAAAGAATGGCTTTTGGGATCTCCTTCCTAAAATGATGATGGTCATCATGTTTCTGCCATGCTGGGGATGTGAATAGGAGAAAAACAGCTTTTTGTTTGCTGATTTTTTTTTTTTTTTTTTAGTGAGGAAAGCTGTCTTGTCTCTGTTTTTGTGAAAAAATAACTTTAGACAAAATTCTGTATACATATTTGTCTACAGTGGCAAAACTTAAAAAGAGAGGAAAAAAAAGCCAACAAGGGATTTTAATTAGGCACTTTCTCCGTTCTTTAAATGGAGAGAATCTTTGGGAATTTTGTCTTCCTTTGGAGATATGTTTTGAGTAAATAACTAGATCATGTGTGCTATGCAGTCCCTAAAAACCCTAACATAGTTTTTCATTTGTTCTGTGTCTGTAACACTAACTCAAAGCACCTTTGACTGCTTTGAGCTAGCGTTTAGCTCTTTAGTCTGCCCTAACTCCGCACTGAAAATAATCTTTCACTCAGAATTTATCAGAGAGGAACAGGTAAATAGCATTTATCAAAGCCATGGCTACATACCTGTTACATAGTGTATAGTAACATAATTTAGAGGCACATTTTTTTGCTCATGGGACAAGAAATATATATGCAGCTGAGTGTGCTACTCAGCTGGGAGAGGGATAAAGGATAAAGTGTTTCCACAGTCACAAACAGATAAGGCCACTTCTGTGACCCAGAGTGATGTCCTGTCCTGTAGGATCCAGGGCTCAGTTGTCTGGAGTGAGTTTTAATTCTGACTTCTACCCATATGAATTCAGATGTGATTTGGCAAGTACAGCATATCGTGTCTGATATCATATATACACATCCATGGCAGTAGTTTTGTTTTGAGAAGCTTGTCACGTAAGTTGTACTAGGTGAAATAGCCTGTTGCTCTGACAACTAATAGAAGACTAGCAGCGATGTCTGACATTTCATGTACATCTTCTATTGAGACTGGAGTTTTCAAACAAAATAAATGAAGAATGATTCTTTAGAGAAATGACCTCAAGTTAGAAACGGGGAAGAAAAAATAATGAGTGCCATTACTCCATGATCCTGTTTTTACTGCTTTTGGCCTGGTCTCCCTCAGCACTAGGGTTGGTTTTTTTGTGGTTGTTGTTTTGTTTGTTTATTTGTTTTGTTTTTTAAGTAATCATAGGAGTGAATCCTAGCAAAGGTCAATGCTGAAACATTTCACATTAGAGAAACTCTTCTAAATGCATTGCTTGCTAGAGAGTCCAGAGTTTAACTAAACATTTTTCCAGTTTTGCCTGTTTTTACCTTTTACCATTTTTCTTTTCCCTTTTTTGCAGATAAATTTTGGATTTAGCTGAAGATCAAGCTAATTATTGCTCCAATTCAAGCAGACTTATCAGCCAATGTAAGTAATATTAACTATATCTTTATATCTTAAAGACTTTAAAAAAAAATTGTGCTAGGATCTGAAGCTTCACTGTATGCTGTATTTAAAAGATGTAAAGTGACAAGTACTATGAAAATCTGTAACAATGGTCAGTCCTAGGGTTTGCATAAGAAATGCGAAATTTAATTAAGTCTCAGAGCTCTTCAGCATGCCATTCACTGTGCAACAGCAGCACTATTTATTAACTTTCATAAGTGTTAAGAAATATATTAATTTTTAAAATCAATTAGGTGCTGATTGACGTCTGTAAAATGTTACAAAAACCTTTGCTGATAGAAAACATTTTTTGTGGTTTCATTCATATTTCCTTGCTATAACTTAGCCAAAATATAATGTTTTCTGTATATACTAAGGAGTAGTTTTCTTTTTGGAAATATCTGAGTAGTGCTTTAAATATGTTAATACTTGTCATGACATCTTAGCTTGCAGTAGTCTTCTTGGGGAGTTGTAGGGTCTGGGAAGGCAGGCAGAACTTTTTCCTGACTGTCATCTGCTTCTACTCTGCAAATCAGTCAGTGGCTGAAACCAGAGCTGGAGGAAGAGCAGAGACAACTGCTGAAGGTTCAGTGTGATGGAAAAGCTGCAGCCTGAGGTAAGATCTGCAAGATGCATAGTTGTTCTCTGAGAGTACAGCAGGGTACTGGAAACAAACAAAAAAAACTTTCCCGGGGTACTTTGTCTTGTGTCATATAATGGTATTGGTGTCCAGGACTAGCGACTCGCGAATGCTGAGTTAATGTATTCTGATTCAGAAGGCTAAATAAGATGTTTTGATTTGATTTGATTTTTAGTTGAGTAAACAGTGTGGGAAGGAAAGATATTTGTGACTGACATAAACATTCATCTCTCTTTTCAAATCGGTCATTTGTGATTTATTTATCAATAGTGGCCTCACCAGGAAAGATGTTTATACATAATGCGTTGTGTAAGGCAGAGTGATGACATGATGTGATGGAAACAGGGTGAATTTGGGCCGTGAGGGGAATTGTGAAGGGCAGGCTAATGCAGCACAGCCTCCACTCCTATAGCGTCTCCTGGGGATGGAGGGCACTGCGGTCCCTGCCAACAGGGTGCCTGTGCAAGCAGGCCTTTCCCTGAGTGACGGAAAAGCTCAAGCTTGAACCAAGTGTTTTGCTGAAGTGCACTGTGTATTGAGAGAGGGAGGCAATCACCAGGGTGCCAAAACAGCTGCTGGTGGTTGGACACACAGAGTAAGGCCATGGTGAGCGTGTGTGTTACCGAGAAATGGCATAGTGAGATGCAGAGTCCAGCGGCTTCCTGACTACCTGGGCTGATGGTGACTTTCCCGCTGCAAACTGCTTGCTGCAGAGCAGTTGGCGTGCAGGGGCCGTGGTGGCAGACCAGCTGAGAGCCCCAACAGCTCCTTTCCAGGGTCACTTTTTTTAGGGAAAACCATATACTGTTATTGAGATAGGTATGAAAAGGGGGAGAGTTGTTTTTGGTCAAAATAAAGAGATTCTAGCAAAACTCCAGTGTTTTTTTTTTTTAAATCAAAAAGCAATTGTATTTTTAGAGTACATATGTCATTTTTTCTTTCGTGAGAAAGAATAAAGCAGACATGAGCTAGATTAGATACCGAAGAATGTTTTTTCTTTTGAAACAGCATTCATCCAGCAATGGATTTTTTTAAAAGAACTATATGGATCCGTAATACATATGCAGTCTTGCATGTTGTTCACCATGTGGGTGCATTTCCATCGTCACTGTAAAACTGAGTAAACAATTTCCTGGAAATCCAAATGAAGGCAATTTAAATAGATTTTACAAAGTTTAAATGAAAGGTGTTTATATCCAAATTCACTTTAAAAATATTATTTCCTCCTTGCTGAAAACAAACAAGGATTGATAGCATATTATATTTAATCTGATAGAGCCTGAAATTTTATGAGATGCATGTAAATCTCATTGTGGAGGCTTTTTTGTGGAGTGTTTGCCCTCCACTGAGTAAGGATTTATCAATTGCTTTCCCTCAGAGAGAGAATTCAGTGGAGAAATACAGAAACCTGATTAAATACTGTGTTTTTTTTTTTTTTTTTTTTTTTCCTGAAACCTTTTTGAGGGGATGATTGCAGACGCGTGACCAGCAGGTTGAGAGAATTGATTACTCCCTTCTCTTCAGCACTTATGATTCCAGATATGGACTCATGACCTGTACTCTGGCTGGTTTTGGCCCTCACAGTAAAATAAAGATGGTGTCAGACTAACTAGAGTCCAGTGTAGGGTCACTAAATAGTCAGGGGACCACGGCATATGACAGTCAGGGTCAGACTGAGCGAGATGGGTTTATTCTGCTTGTAGAAAAGAAGCCTAGGAAATGATATCATTTCAGTCTTTAGTTACCTAATGGGTGACTGTAGAGAATATATATATATATATATATATATACATGTATATATGTATATATATATATATATATATATATATAATCTAAACTAAGTGGTGGGATTTAAATAAATACAACCATAAACAAATCTAAATGTTATCTTAACTGATATATTGTAATAAACTGTTTACAATATTTTAAAATATTCTTAAAAAATGCCTAGGGGCATTGATCTCTCGGATTTATTTCTTTATTTGTTTTGGGATAAGCAGGAGCAGGTATTTATAAGGCCAGATGGAAGAACTGTAATTACCTGATCTGGTCTCCTATGTATGCCAGTAACCTGAGGTGATGTGACCACCTCATTTGGATTAACCTTCAGTTTCAGTACAGTGACTCTGAGGGATTAACTACACCCTCTGGTAACCTACTAAAAATATTTATTCCCTTGACCATTTATATTGATGTTACCTAGATGTAATCTTTCCAATAATCTGTTCGCATCCTCTACTCAAGATCTCAGTTATGTTGAGCTATTGCAATTATGTATGCCAAAGTGGTATTACAAGATCCATGACAGCAGTCTTCATGTCCCTAAATGTGTCCATGTTTGTGTTCTCTGCTTGGTCAGATGTGCTCTTTCTTTTATTCCTGTTCTCCTAGTCTGCACACAAGCGTTCAGACATTCTAGTTGTTTCTAGTCCTGTTCATTCAATTTAAGCTGAGATTCTTCTCTGACTTGTAGCCTTGTTTCCCCTGTCCGATTGCCTCCCTAACCTGCCCGGCTTATCGCCTTTGTATTTGGATTTGGTTGTTTCCTCCTCTCATAGCATAAGAAATAACAGCTTTCTTCTTGTGTCTTATATTATCAGTCTTGGAAAGCTGGTGCAGCCAGGAGTAACAGAAACGCAATTCCGATGCAATCTTTGGATAAATTTACTTTCTAATTATGTTAGGTACATGAGAGACCAGTGACCCTAAAGAGCTGTAAGACACAACAAATGCTACCAAACTTCGAGGCATTGCTCCACAGAATGAGGTGCTATTGATTTTCAATAAATAGCTTAGGCAAAATGATGTCAGTTCTCAAGGTGGCTTCATCTGAGGCTTTTTTCTGCCCGCAGCTCTTCAAAGATCCAGAGTTGGGATGGACACTACATCACAGTTATGAGTGCAAAGAACTGAAGTCAAGCCAAGTTAAATAAGCAGCTGGTCACTATATTGTATTAGGAAAATATCTTAGAAAAATACAATATTTGCTTGTGTCTTGCTGATAAAGGAATGATTTTCTCTAGTTCAAGATGTAAGCAATAAACATATTAATCACTATGTGTGATTGAATGTAAGCAAATTTCACCAGTGCGGCCATGATCCCATGAACACACATTACACAAACATAAGCTTTTCCGTTTGTGTTCTTACTGAAGCCAGCAGATTGATATGTAGTTGAGTGCTTGTAGGCCTAATGTTTAGGTATAGTTTAGGATTTGGGGTGCCTCTAGAGGAGGGATTTGTCTTCAAATGGGCTGAGTGTAGGAAACTGAAGTGTTCTTAAAGCAGAAATAGTGTTGTGATGCTGCAGACTTCTCTTTAGTACTTTTCCCTCATTAACAGAAGTATTTAGTGGAATATCCCAGTTGAGATGAAATGGTGCACATATCAAAAGTGTGTGCTGGGAGGGGAGGATGACGCATTTCCAGCTCGTAAGTTTAACTAATGCAATGAATTAATTATTTGATGATTTAGTCCCCTAGAGATTGCAATAATTTGTTTTTCTTCCACAAAACCACTTGGTTGTCATACAACCTATTTATTAATTTTCTCCTGGCTCTTGCAGCAGGAAAATTTCAAATGCAAGTAGTGGTCTGTGGAAGCCCCATTGGCTTCCCTGCCTTGCTGTGCTCAAGGACCTGAGGAACATGGGCTTGGCAATAGAACAAACAGGACTGCATCACTAAGCTGGTAACTCTTACTAACTTTATTTTTTATAAATTGTTGTAGCAGAAAGGTCTTTTTTCTAGGTGTTTTTTAAGAGAAATAGGAGGGTGATGCTGGATAGCTAGACTTGGGTTATGTTCAGAACTGTGTGGGTTGAATTAAAGGTGAATCTTGATCTGAAATCATAGTATAACCTTTGTGTTCCACTTCCAACTGGCACCCTTGGAATCGCAGACATTTCAGACAGAGAGATTCAGTACAACCCCTGCTGAAAACAGCAGGATTAAACAATGAAGTTCAATGTTATGTGCTGCATTTAAAATCTTTTACTCATAGGGTCGAAATGGCTATCCCGGAAAATATTACAGTACATTAATGATGGGAAAATCTGTTATTAATACACTGTTCATAAAATCCCTTGTAGACGATGCCGCTGTGTGGCAAACCCACCATGGAAAGTGTTGGGTTATCAGTAGTTGTTTGGTTCCCCTCCATTAAACTATGTGGTGAAACTGACAGGAGAGAAATATCCTTGACCAAAGCTCGGGTGGGAGAACATCCAACAGGCTGCGCTCAGTTCAGATACGGGGGGCGAAGAACCGGGTGGCCCCTCAGATGGGAAGGGAAGGCAGGGGAGGCCTGGGCTTTAAGAGGTGTGCTGCCGAGACAAGCAGGGGAAAAGAGAAGCAAACAGCTTTGCAGCTACAACTGTCTTTTTTTTTTTTTTTTTTTTAAGGTATTATAACAAAATGGGTACAAAGCTGTGTGAGAGAATTACTGTTGTATAAGTCTGTTCTTCACTGGTTTACTCGTTAGGAGGTAAATGCTAAATGGCTATTCATTTGCAGTTCCCTATCAATGTATATTGGCTAATCTAAATTAGCTTTAAAACTGGCTTTAAATTGATCTAACACTTCTAGCTGGACATGACCTTTCAAAATCTGGACAGGGATGATGAAGCTTCCTGAAAGACTTTTCAGTGGTGCTGGTTTTCTTTTAAAGTGAGAAGTAAATGGGTGTCTAATAGTGCCATTGTGAAGTAGAAAATAAGGATTATTATGCATTTTTTTTCCTTTTTAAATAGGAGTGTATCTTGCCAATCAACAATTGATTGCTTTGGTAGAAATATAAAAAGAGGAGAGGAGGTAGTAACATATAGAAGTTGTTGATTGCTTGGAATTTGATAGAATTTTGTATAAAGTTTTAGCTGAAAATGAATATAGATTAGCTTCAGTAAGATTACTTTAATATACCTTAAACTAGCCAAAACAGCAAAAGTAATAGGTTATGAAAAATAGCTATCTCTCTGGGGGCATCCTGGAAATTGATATTAGGAACAGTTTTATTAAATGTCTCCTTGTTTAAGAACTCATGAAGAGTGCTGATAAAAAAAAAATAATGAAATTTGAGGGTAGTGCTGAAATGAGAGATGTACCCATGCTAGTTGAAACAGAGATGATAAAATGGTCCTCTTAATAAATCACAAAGTTACAATCTGAGAAAATAAGGCGAAAGTTGGTTGGGGAGCAGATGGAGAGAGCTGGGCAAGATTTGAGTTGTGGTGCACAAAACTTGCATCTGTGTTTTAAGTGGG
This sequence comes from Crypturellus soui, assembly GCA_032275445.1. NCBI lineage: Eukaryota > Metazoa > Chordata > Aves > Tinamiformes > Tinamidae > Crypturellus > Crypturellus soui. Next base: position 494,801 of record JAUBNY010000044.1, on the reverse strand, counting down.
GAAAAAACTCATGTGAACTGAACAAAAATGAAAGAGATCTCAAATGACAGGAATACGGCAGAAAGCAATGTACTGTGGTGTCAGGGAACGTGGACAAGGCTGACTTGCTGTGCAAAAGCACCTCAGTCCGGAAACCCTACTTTGACACTGATGTGACAGCTCTGAGCATTTTATTATCAGACAAATAACAAAGCTTAGAAATGCCAAATACACTAGGATTAGAAAAGGATGCATTTAAAATTTAGAGGTATCACAGTTACAGAGTTAAAAACTCCTTTGTCTCCTTTCTGGATCTTGCTCATGCTATTTTCAGGTACTGACCTTCTTGCTTTCATTCCGATCTCAAATGGAATACAACTGTTCTCCTTTAACATTTATATCTGTGCAGTACAGTAAATAACAATGCTTTTAACCCTGCATTTGGTAA
>JAUBNY010000044.1:418185-440673 GCA_032275445.1 Crypturellus soui | reverse complement strand
TCATTGGTTGCCTCAGAATCTTGCTGCATACATTCACACATGGTGTCTAGTATGAAATCGGTTGTTTTTTATTTTTTTAAGGTAGTGTGGGAGGAGAGAAAAAAACATGTTTTTCCCTAATGTCAGACAATTAGTTTCTGATTTATATCTCAAAGCACATCAGTTGGTAAACCTTACAATTTGATCTGAGCTAGAGTAGCTGTGGATGTTTTTTACAGAAAACTCATAAAAATTTAAAATCGTTTTCTAAGTCTAGCAGACTTTTTCTTCTCTGTTATCAGTGCAGGGAATTCTGGTGTCTAGATGTGGATTATGTATTAAAAAACCCTCTTGGATGAACTTTGCTTTTTTATTAAATTAATGCTCATCTTGCTCTTCATAGATAAAAGCAGTGAATTACACTCAGGTGAACATTTTATGTTTGTGATTATATAAACCAGTAACTCAAACAAACAGTTGTAATTTTGTAAGAAAAGATAGAAATCATATATCTTAAATATTTCAGTCCACACTTAAAATGACCATGGTCAAGCACATGGATATAGCTTTAAAATGCAGCATTATTAATGTCTAAAGGTGGAACGCACTACCAATAGCTGAAATTCTCCAAGCAGTTGTTGCCATTTACTCACAGTTTTAGACAACGTGAAAACATAAAAGCTGTCGGTCGCAATAGTGTTGCATATTGCCACCACTCATCATAAGGCTGTCTTTGCGGTTAAAGCCTTTTCTTGCCCACGTTATATTATTTTCATAGTCTTTTATCACCAATTTGGAGTCTGTGAAAATCAGCACAATAGCAAGAAGTGAGTTAATGCAGCAAAGGGCTGCAATATGGACCAGAGAAAGATTTCAAGTACCATGCTTCCACGGGCTTTAGTTAAACCTTAACAACATAATTAAAAATTGCTTGACCATACTTTTTTAATTGGCTCCCTATAGAAGGGTTAATAGGAATTCTAAAACCTGGATTAAAAAAAAAAGATAAACAGTATAATGAAAAATAATTCACATTGTCTCTGCAAATGAGGCAATAAATGCCTGCAACACGAAGCTTCAGCCTGACTTCACAGCGGGGCCTGGTGCTTAATTGAAAGTCCTAACTAGATCCATTTATCAAAGAAATCACTCAGAGGGAAATTTAATTATCACAATTAATCTATATTTTTTTTTAGAAAGTCTCAGCAAAGCACATTGAAATTTTCTTTTGGAGGAATTTTACAATGTTGCAACCAAACAAGTCAAATGCCAAACTTCTCCCAGATCAGAGGAGAAGGCACACAGGCAGGTGCAGAGCGTTTTGCATGAAGAGCTCAGTAGTGCTACTTAGGCAGGACCTCACAGCAGGAGCTCCAAAAGAAACACTTTGTCCCTAGGTGACAAGGCTGCGCCTTTTGCAAGTCAGAGGGAAAGGCTGCCTTTCCAGCAAGGGGTCTGCAGCGCGTATGCTGGAGCAGCCCCTCTACAGACACTCCCAGCACCCCTCCATTGCCTGCCCTGCCCTCACTCATCTTCAGGGCACACACACCAAAGCCCAAATGCACAACCTGGCCTTGACTCGGTGGCTCTCATACAATGCGAAGAAGGGATCTAATGACTCATTTTGGTTTAGGCACTTGGTTGAACAGGATATGTCTTCAGCAGAGCTCTTGCACTGCATCGGAGTTGAATTTGCACCATCAAGCAAGGTGCCATTCTGAAACGGGGATCTCTTGAGCAGCTGGCAGCTCTGTGCTGGGTTAGCATTCGCAGGTAGGCAAACTGAGGAGGGAAGGGAAGTCTAAGCTGTGTTACACACCTGTGCTTCGCTCACTCAGGGTTTCCTAAGAGGATTTTGTTTGTGTTTTAAGACTGGGTGACATTTAACTGTGATTTAAATTTTCTTTTTTATTTTGAAAAATAGCTCCTTTTTTTTTTTTGGTGAGCTAATTCCATTTCCATGCCTCCAAAGTAAGCCTGTGATGTCACAGGTTACCTTAGGCAGCACTTGCAGGGACAGATACCAAGAGGAGCAAGTCTGCATGCATTATGTGGCACCTAATGTGCCTATGTGACAGTGAAGAGAAAGCCTCAAGAAAGCAGGCAAATATTTGTCATGGTCAAAATCCCCTGCAGGCCAGCAGGGAGCTGATAGCCAAGGGGTCTTTAGAGCTCCTGGGCATCAGTGTACAGTGAGTGACAGGAAAGATACTGCTCCATTGCCTTGAGAGCGCAGAGTTCAGCACTCGCATGGGAGGCAGGACACAAGGAATGGGCATACTTGTGTGAGCTGCAGTGAAGGGAAATGGCTCATGTTTCTCCAGGCCTAAAATGAGGCCAAAGGATGGACTAAGATAGCATCATATCCCTTTCTATGCTTGAGAAAATTGCAAGTCAGAGAAATTATTCTGAAATTATTACCCTTGTTAACATTTCTGAGCATGCAGTTCCCCCCTTCAGTGTGAAAAGTTGCAGCTTGCTCTCTCGATGTCACTGACGTTGTTTACTGCCTTTTTTTTCTGTGCTTCCTACATTATTCAGGTTATACTAATCACCAGAGGGGAAGGAAACAACTCCAGAGCAGATTGAATTACCGTTTAATTGGGCATCCTGTGAAATAAACATTGTAACTTGGACAAGATTAAAATGTGAGTCACAAGTCTGGTGAGTTTTCAAGTGTTAGAGAATGTGGTGAGAGAATCAGGCAAGAACAGCAAGGAAAGAGCAGCAAGGAGCAATGCTCAGCAGAAGAGCATTGGGTGGACAAGATAACTTCTGCTAGGATCAGTTAAACACTGCAGTGGACACACTTGGAAAAAACACTGGCTGTTTTTTGTCTAAGAAGAATCAGGTTTTCAAACAGTTTTTCCTTTTATATACATTTCAGGTGCTTGGCCCTTCTGTGATGGCATTCTGGTGGTACACTACTGTTCAATTCAAGTAAGTTCTTAGATATTAAAGACTAGTACTCACAAGCTGTGCTGAGGAAGTACTTCACTGACAGAACCAACATCTTCCATTCACTCTCCATTTGCATTTCGTACTTCACAGTAATTCTGGTTAGTAGATTTGCTGGAGGAAACAAATTGCAGAAACAGAAATGAGAACTATGTTGTAGACTATTCATGATAAGATGAAGAGCAGTTGTGCAGTCATGATGTAAGCTAGTCACACCATTCTCATTATTTTATTTGTTGAATAGAGACAATGCTGAATTTATGGGTGGAGTCTTCAGTCACATAGCAAACAGCATGTCAAGATCCTATTTCACAAGCTGCCTAAGTTCAGCTGTTCCCAGTTCCTTTGTCTCCCTCATGAAGTTGCTGGTTGAGGAGGATGTTGTGATGATAGATGATTATGTATCCGTCTGATAGAAATTGGTCAGACATCAGCTCACAAGTTCAGTCCTGTGCAGGCAATGTGTAGTAATTGCGTGGAAGCCAGTTTTGGCTGCTGTCTCCCAGAGGTGGCTGCACACCAGTCACCTGGAAATGAAAGGTGCCTCCTGCTCATGATCCTTCCCTTGAGCTATGTAGTCCTCAGGATATTTATTGTGGCTTGATAATTGCAAACTTGTTGGTTTGCTGTTTACCACCAGGTGGCCTAACTATTCCACCATTCATGAGGAACCAAGACTCCATTAGAGAATAGCAGCTGGAACTTTTTAAGCTTTGCATATTTTTGTTACCAAGCCTCCACTTCCCCTCCTTTCATCTTATTCAGTTGATTAAAAGCTATCAGGGATGCTGTGAATTCTCAACCTGATCCCTTTCTCTGAACAACTCCTGAGAAAACTTGTGCTTCCAGAAGTGCAACCCTAGTCCTAGAGACAGAGCTCAACCATCTCCTTTTACAAACTCTTAGTACAAATGTACTCTTGCTGTAACAACACAGATAATTCCCATGTTTCCTAAAGTTTCAGTAACTGGAGATTAATTCCTTTGTTCCTTGCCTCAGATCTGTGTCCTGGTGGGAGGTTTTCTGGTGACCCAGGAGCCCACACTGGCCCTGTAAGCTGGGCTCAGTGTTGTAGTACAACCCCAAAGCAGCACAGAGCATATTTGGTGAGCCAGAGAATCTGACTTTTAAAGCCAGCGAAGCCTTGGGACTCAACCACTTGCTCAGCTCGTTGCTTCTGGGATAGGACCTGTCTGAACTAACAGTTCCTTCTGTTTAAAGAGAAGCTGGTGTCACAGCTCAGTCCACCGAAAATCCTACAGTTGTGGACCGAGTTCCTCACTTGGACTAAAAGAAACTAGATTTAGTGATCTCAAAATGAGAAGGACCATAGTCTCCAATGCTCATCTAGTGTTTTGCTTGATGAGAAAGGTGGGAAGGGCTCTAACTGATGTCACAGCCACCTGAACTGAGAATGGCTGTATGGAGACCAGTAGCATTACATGGAAATGCAGGTACTGGAGGCTCCTGAAAAACTTAGGAGAAGAAGGCATGGATTTGGAGAGGAGATAAGTTATTTCAGGTACTGCAACACTGTTGTGGTTTTTTTTTGGTTTTTTTTTTTTTTTTTTTTTCCCTAGAGGGGGATGGTGGGTGGTATGTTCTACCATTTCTAGAATGCCTGGAAGCTTTTGGAAGGTACTTTCAAAACAAATCTCAGTAACTAAAGTGATTAACGAAGATTGTTTATTTGGTTAGAACACCCATGAGTCATTTGTTTTCTTGTCTTTATAATTATGCGTTTCTGTTTTGATGCGAGCAGTCACGAGGTATGAGGGTGGTAGGCACAAATGTCACATCAGAGCCCAGCCGTAGAAGCCTCTTTGCAGGGTTGGTTCCCATCTGCCCTTGAGCTGCTACCCGACAATCCCAGATGTGAATGTGCACAATCACAGTACTGCTGCAGCACACGAGACAGCTGCATGGGGCAGGTTTTCCTAGGGGATGTGCTGATTGAACTTTAAAAAAATACCAGTCATTGGGAGAAAAATTTGGAAGGCTTTAAATTACCTTGGTAAATGGATGAGTTATAAATAATAAATACATGGAAATTGCTGGAGACTTTCAGTTGCATCACAAAAATGTCATGAAGTAATACTGGATATTTCAGCTACTTTAACCTAGCCTTGGGCATAGAAGAGTCCAATTCTGATCATGCGCAGGATAAGCGATCAAATTCAGGGTAACGAGACTCATGCCAAGGTGCTACTCTGGATTTACACCACTGCAGATAGAGGCAGATGCTATCTCCTAGCCTATGCATCCTCTGAGAATAAAATTAATTTTGAATTCTCATATCATCTGCTTGCTTGTGCGCTTATTTGCTAACTGTCTGAGCGAGCGAGCTATTCTGGGTCAGTATGATTTAGGCATCCTTTATTACACAGTTTCCAATTCAGTACATTTTTTAATCAAGACTAAATTGAAGTCAGGTTACAGATACATATAAATATAATATATATTTAGTGAATGCATTGAAAAGCCCCAATTCTAATTTTGAATATAACTGTAATAGAATGAAAAATACAAACTGTCCTTTATTTTAAAGTGGAGTGTTAAAAATATTGCCTTCTTAAAGGCAAGTTAAGACCTATTTTCATATTTTTAAAATCACATTAGCTAAATGCTTGTTAAGGAATAAATAGTCCAGAGGATAATTGAGACTTAGCTGGCTTAAGCATTAATGAATCAAAATCAGATGCCAGATCATTAATTAATTCTACAAATTATAATGTTGCCATTACTGGCAAATACTGTGGGAAGTAATACCAAGGAGCAAATTAATCTGCATAGGTTTCCTCCTTGCTATATGTCTTTTACCAAAAATAAAAATGCAGTGGTTATTTTTAGTTGGTTATATACAGTGTCTACATTTTTTAAACTTTTGGATGAGTCTTAATTTTTCAAAACATTTCAATTTCTTTAGCACGCTATTTTTAGAATGTACCTATCATAGACTATCAGGACATTTCCATCAGTGCTGTAACCCGCAGAAAGTAAAAAATAACGAAAGTGACAGAAAAGTCAATTCAACGTTTCCCAAGCCTCACAAAAATTCACACCCCTTCAAATCAGTCTCTTTGGCAAAAGACAGAATAATGGACGGGTCTTGCAATGTGGCCTGAAGTGCAACAATCTCAGGCTCTGTCAGACCAATGTGGAAAATGAATTGGAGGGGAAGCAAGAGAGGCACGAGAGAAGGTCAGCTGGGCATTTCTAGCCACCAATTCTCATCTTACAATGTCGAGGAAGCTGTGCTATATTTAGAAGTTGACCAATTTTTTAAGTCTTTTGCAGAGTGCATAACTGTTGGGGGAAGCTCACCCTAATAGGGTACCACCAAGGCCAGAACATTATGAGGAGTAAAAAACTGGACAGTTATAAGACTAACGAGATGCTGCAATATTACCCCGATCAGAGTGAAATTTAAGGGTTGAGTGAACAAATTTTTTGCACCATTCTCTGAAAACACTGTCATTATTTGAATTCTAGCTTGAACTAGTTCAACTCTTCCCATTTTCCCAGATTGTGAGCATCTAGGATCCAGAACATCTTCTAGATCAAATGGAAACAGCTTTAATTAGGCCTGGAGATAAACCAAAAGCCAGGGCACTGCAGGAAGAGTTGGCTGGTTTGCGATAAGGCATCGCTAAGGAAGTGGCCAGGTGCAATCGCATCCTGTTGAGCCCGTGATGTCCTGTGAGAGAAAGCCAGGGAAGAAAAATGCCATTTTTCCCCTATTCCATATTGATGTCTATTTTCATTCCAGTTTCTACCTATTTTTATTTGGAAAAAAAGAAACTCAGATGGATCTAGTTTTCCTAAAAATAACAGCTAAAATTGCAATTCCTGTGTATTTCAGAATATTTATCCTTTGGGATCTCCAAACTACCAAAAGGAGTTGATCTTTGCAATGCAATTAAAGTGAAACTTGAATAGGTACCATCGTAGATATAATACATTCTAAAGCATATCTGTATCTTCTACCCCCTGTACTCCCTTGGCCCTTTCCCATGTCTGGAGATGACAGATAATATGAAAGGATTTTATGTGACAACTTTTGGTCTGCTGCTAAAGCCAGAGCATCTAAGGCTCGCCCCATAATTATGAGCTGCCACCAAGGTTGCTGTCTTGAACACAAGTCTAGAAGTGACCGACAGGGAGTATTAGACTAGATCAGGCATGGAGGGGCTTTTCCAGCCTGCGAGAATTTACAGCTCACCAACTTCTTGAGCTATTGTCATTAGAGTTAATGCCCCTTGAGGAATTTCCCTTATTTGTGTATGTCTGGTCATTCATTTTTTTTCTCTACATTGTATAAGATGCAACTAATAGGCACCGCTCCTCTTTCCAAATCTCTGATCAGGCTACGTGCTATTTTGGTGGAAAGATGGCTTTCTTCATAGTTGCTTAGAGGTGGAAAGGACTCCCTTTACACAGCTAAGTGGCCAAATTCCTTGTGAAACATTTACTATAATGCTGCGATTTCTTGTTAATGATATGCTAGGGCACTTAAAGCCTCCAATACTATCCCTTAAAAGGATTTAAAATCTAACTGCTTTAAAAAAACTCTGCATGGCTTATGTCTGTGTTTTCTGACACTACAGCTGTAGTTCTTCTGACACTATGAAGTCCATCCCTATTGGTAATTATTAATGCTACCATCATCAATGAAAACTAGAAGCTGAGTTTCACAGCCCTTGAGTGAAATCAAGGGGTATTGAGCTGCTGTTGAAATATTTTGCACATGAGGCTGTTTGCTCTTGCGCTTTTGTTTTCATTTTTCCCTGCCCATGGAATGGTTGGTTAATGGCAGCAATTACCAGCTAGACTAAACCCTTTGCAGGCTAACAGAAGCTCTTTTCCATGGATTCTGTCATGTCCTGAGGGACAGCTGATGAGAGCTTTTTCCCTTTCAAAGGGCATCCAAAGGTGGCATCAAGGTTATGACAGTTTGGGGAGAAGGAAGGAAAAGACAGTGTTTGTCACTGCAAGTCAGGTGTCTGCTGAAAAATAGCCAGCAATGGCAGCAACTGGCAAATGGCACAAAAACAGAGTCATCTTATTTTGTTCATTTGTTAGTCTTACAATCTTTGAGCTGCTTTACTGAGATCATTTGTATAAAGGTGATTTGTGTATACGCTTTTATAGAAGAGGCAAGCATGGTGATGCCTATGGAGGTGCCGCTATCACAGTGCTGTCTAATCAACAGCCACTCAAAGCTAGGCTCCTCTGGAAAATACATTAGATAGGGCATGATTTTAAACCAAAATAGCTTTGCCATTATCATGTCCCATAGACTCACTTATTTACATATAAATGTGCCTTTTTTGTCTTAAGTTGTGTCACTCTTGGATACTCTTATCCCTGAATGAAAGCAACTTTATGTCGATAGAATTAAGTTACTATAACAAAATTAACTGTAGCTGGTGCAAAAGGCAAAACTTTTTAGGCAGACAAGCTGTCACCTGCATCTGAGGCTGTACCTCCCAGCTTTAGTGGAGGGGCTGCACTTCAGCTCACCAGGGAATTTACCCCAGACCCGGTGCTTTAGTCACTCTGAGTTTGAGATCCAGAGGTCTCTGATCCTGTTCCCACTGTGTCATGTTTAAATTATAAGTTTATCGGCACACACCTTCAGTGAACTGGTGCGTGCTCTTCTCGCGTCGTTGTCATTTACGCTGGGGGACGATGTCAAAGGGAAAGAAACAGAAAGCAAAATACACTCAGAGAGCTTTTTCCATAAACAATTTGCAGAAAATTATAAATTGTGGCAGCAGCAAGCTGTTTCTTATGAAGCCTTCCTAGAAGGTGTGACCCAACGGAGGAAATCCTGCCCTTGGGAGAGCTAATGGGAAACATTTCAGCAGCTGCAACAGGGTAGGATTTTTCCGATTTCCTAGTGTCATGTGCCTGTGCTTCCCCCCACCTCCTCTCCAGCACACGTACAGTAGACAAAGAGCGGCACCGCTCTTATTTCAGCTGTCATTTCAAAGGAAGAAGACTGACTTAATTCTCTATCACCAGGTCACTTAATTGGCTGGAGGTCATAAAGGATAACGATTTTTATTGTTCGATTTAATTAGACATAGGCTAGAATAAAATCTTTAGAATTTTCTCATAACATGATTTATCTCTTGGATAAAGGATAAAAGCTTATTTCAATAGCAAATCATGGCTTGAGTCACATTTGGAAAAAAAATTAGTACCTAAAGTCACTGAAATATAACTTCATTGTGGTGTAGTCAAATGCAAACCCTATTCTGATTCCTACAAGAACCATGAACAATATTAGATGTATTCTAGCTATGTTGGTTTTGAGGAGGAAAAAAACAACAAAAAAAGGTTAAGCTCCTAGGGAGAGATTGTAAAATAGGGCCTGGGAAAACTGAAAAATAGCTTATGTTAATTGACTGTGGCTTGTGATGAAAGCTTTAGGATTTATATTTAGATCCATCTACCATTTATTTCCTCAGGATACTGCACTGGACCAACCTTCGAGCGAGTGCAAGCAGAGCAGAGCAGCCCTAGAAGTGCCAGCCTTTCAGAACGGCTCCTGATGGGGCCAGAGCTTACCCAGACTGTTACCCGGCAGGTCCCTCGGGGCAGCGCTCGGCTCGCTATCCGCGAGCCCTCAGAGTCAGGCTAGCTAGAGCGTGAGCTGGATCCTTAGGGAGTTCAGGCCGTGCGCAGCAGATGCACAAAAGCTAGTGGAGCTGCCCCAGGTCACCCAGCTGCAGCTCTGAGCCCTCTTTCTTCATCTGCTTCTTTAACCAGACCATTTTTTTCATTCCAAGCTTTTTTCTTGTCCACGTTTACCAGTCTAGTATTTTGATTTCTTATGCAGTCTGCTTTCATTTACTGTTAAAAACGCATCTCCAATATCAGGCACATCATTTTATAAAACTCCATCATGCCAAGAGAGTTAGTAAAACATCAGTTTTTCACTTCAGTTCCCAACCCATATGTTTTCAAGGAGCACTAGGGAAACATTTTTTAAAGGACGAGCTCCAGAGATGGCTTCTAATATCATCAGCAATGATAATCAAAAGCTGCTTCTGCAGGAGCTTGTGGGATTATCAGTCTCTCGAAAGGAAATTCAGCAGCTTCTCCTGCAGTAACATTTATTATCCACCCTTCCACCCCAAGTTATCACTCACCTCCAAGCGATGACACCATGGACACCTCCATTTCCATATGCAGTTCCTATTTAAGCTCCTGGAGGATGGCTTCAAGGCGCTCACACCCCATCCTGTCCTTAACTTACAAGGGCAGCACTGACAGCTCAGCCAGTGCTTCTGTGTCGCAGACCCGCTGTGAGGTAGCGCCCCAAGCCCTGCTGCTCACGACCGAGGGGGGCCGGACATCACCGCCAGCCTTCCTGCCAGTGCCCCGGGGACAAGGGGGTGGCAGATGCAGGTTTTCCCTCCAGCTGAGGATGCAGCTCCGCGTTGCCTTGGCTTGCACCGCCTCTGCTCGAGCAGACCTCGAGAAGGGTTCACTGATGGAGAAGAATATGCGGCTGCCTCTCACATGTTGGTTCCTGAAAGGGGGCAGCAAGGAACAGAACACACACTCCTGCCTGGCCATGAGGGCAACACTATCACCAAAGGCAGTAAACAACCCCTATAAAATCTCACGGCTGCCCTTGCTTTCCCTAAACTTGGGTGGCCAGTTTTTAATAGCCTTAGCACTGCTTCAGAAGCAGAGGGGAGGCCGGGGAGCAGTGCGGGTGCTGGTGCGGCACCAGCGGGACCTGGGAGCACCTGCTGTCTCAGCCCACGGCCCGCCAGGACCCTGGCGGGGGAAAGTCAAATGTAACTTCTGCCCCCAGGCAGAATAAATTTCACAGTAGCCCAGTTTTTCTAGGAACGGTGCCTCGGGCAGTGCCTGTGTGGCCTGGGAAGAAGCCGGCTTTCCATTTTCTAGCATCCCCTAATCCGCTTTATCGGCCGCTTCTGCCTAAACTGCTGCAGTTCCCTGCGAGATTTAAAGCCACCGTGGCTTCTGCAAGGCCTTTTCCTGATGAGTATGTTTCTTCTCACCCAGTCACGACAGAGCCGCATCAGCGTGTGATTTACGGTGCGTGGCCAATCGCAGGGGCCAGCACTCGCTGTTTGCAATTCCAGCAGCAGCGACGTGCAGTAAACCAGTCATGATCAATCCAGAGATAGAGCAGCCAGCCCTACCTTTCTAGAAGGCAGGAGAGCTCCGTATTCGAGGCCTGTCAGTCTGATCCTGCCAAGCAAGAGGTTGTGCATCACTCCGAGGAATCAATGTGGAGAACGAGAGTCACTTGGGATCGATACAGGCCAATACATGGGATCCAACTCCTTTCTTTTGTTTGGAGAGCGGCTTGGCTTTTGTTTCTTTTGCAATCATCTCCTTTTCCTTTCTCTGTGTGCCAAGTCAGGCAGGCAGGGGATTCAGGACAGGCTTGTGCCACAGCATTCCTCGACGTCATGAAACTAAATGAAGAAAACATAAGTATCTTGAAATTAAAAAGAGACCAAAAAAAAAAAAAAGGACAACCAAAATCTGAAGGAGAAATTTCCAAGAAAAAAATCCTATTGAATGCATGAAGGATGAATCTATTTTTATTCTACTTTAGGTATATGCTTATAACCATACTCTAATGAAAGGAAGAGGCCCAGAAGGGACAGAGAGGAGAAAGAGATCCGTATGTGAAGAGGCAAGAAGGTTCAGATAGACTTAGGAGTGCATGACGGCAGAGTTTTCTCCCAAAGGCCTCCAGTGTGTGTTATTTATGACATTAGTCCTAGGCCCTGCTCTTATTTCCACGTTGGGAAACAAAAAAAAAAAAGAAACTTTCCACAAAGGTGACAGAGCAAAACAGTACCTAAGCCACAAAAAATTGCATGCTTTTGCACAAGCTTTTGACCAGATTTTGGCTGTGCAGCTTTGTAAAGGGAGCGGGCAAGGCTTTGGGCTGGCACCACCGAAGCCACCACAAGATACAACCAAGTGACAAACACGGGGCAAAGAAGATGGGAAAAGACATGGCAAACACTGGGATGCAGCTGAGTCCAACTAATGGTGCCACAAAAGCAACCGATGAGAGCGGGGTCTGCTGTGGCTGCCGTTTCACCGGAGTTCTAGGGAGTATAATCACCACATTGGGGCCCTGATTTAATCCATGGGCAATGCTGACTTCTATGAGCTAATTTAAGCATATCCTGAAGAGCTGTGAGGAACGGGGCCATTAGAGTAGTTTAAGCCTCTATGAAAATCTGTTTCTCCAGGTTTCTACGTGGATCCTTGGATGCCACATCCTGAACGTTTGTCACAGGCTTGCTGTCCCTCTTTTCTGTTTAACATGAATATCCTGTAATTGGAGTGTCAAGATTCTTGCTGCCATCACTGAGGAGGAGGATACGGAGGAGGAACCAGGAGAAATCCATCTCTGCAGTAATGAATGCATGCAGTTCAGGCCAGATTGGGCTGTTCAGATGTTTTATTCCTCCTTTTCATCTCCTTTGTAGAGGCTCAAGCAATACCAGAACACAGAGCGCTCCTTTTAGGGCTTCAAAACCATCAAAGATTCACCACACCCATGGTACAGATAGACAGGCAGGGAAGCTTTTTGTTGCATCTCTGCAATCTTTATGCTGCGAGTGTTTTTTGCATACCTTGTGCCAGCTGTGGGCTCCTTCCTGACCGGCAGGAAGGCCCGGGAGCAAGGAGCTACCTGCAGTGCTGCAGAGGCAAGCCTGGGCACCCGCGCATTGCCTTCCAGAGGGATGCAGACAAGGGCTGCAGAATATAGCCCATGTTTTCTTGCTGTTTCAGGCTGTCAGTGAGATGTGCAGCACCCAACAGCCCTGGGCTTTTTTGCCCCCTTGAGCTGCCGGGGTCACGATCCCTGGAAGAAGCACTGAGAGAGCCCCTAGTGCAGCAGAACCACTGGACACTGCTTTCTACACAGGCTGTCAGAGGAGGGCAAGGTCCATGGGTGGTGGGGAAGCCCCTCAGTCACGGTCTGTCCCCCTTCCATTACCATGAGTAGGTCTTTAAGGCCGCATGAGGCTGATGCTCCCCTGCATTTTGTTTTCAGTTGTGGGCGCTCCCCTGCTCTGACGGCTTTGTTTGTTTGCTGTGGTGGTGGCTGGACGTCAGCGCTTCCTTTGCCCTCTTCCTCCTTCCACCTTGCTCTGAAGAGGTACCTGTGGCCACTGCCATCGGGGTGCATTGCAAGCCAGCATCACTGCTCTTGCTACTGCCAAGATCACCCCCTCCCTGACTGGCACCAGGAGATTTTCGTGTTGTTTTCTTGCCTCCTTTAGAAGGAGCTGAGAGGGGAAAAATCAGCACATATGTCCCACTGCTAAAGCCATCGATCAGATGTGTAAAGATTGGACACTCACAGAGATCCAGAGAAACTGGCATCTGTTTTCTGGGATAATGCTTACTTTTCTCTGAAATGTAGGATTTACAATTCTTACCTAAAAACTCTCATTTCAACTTCTGAAATCACAGAAAACAAAGTTAACACTTGGGACAATGGCCAAGTTTATATTGACCTCTTTTCTGCAGCTGTTCTGACCAGGCCTTTAAAATTTGTTAATATCATCTCAATCCTGATTACATGGAGTTTCCTAAATCTATTTAAATAAAGCTGCTTTTTACAAACAAAGGGCAAACTCAAGATTAGATCTTAGCTCCAGTGACATACTGCAGACCTACGTGAGAAAATACAAGAGCCATTTCTAGTCAGAGGTACAAGTTAACGTCAGAGCACTGCATTTAAAATATATATGTATACATATATATATATATTCAATAGAGATTTCAATACAGAACAACCAAACTAGTCTGCATAACTCTTATAAATAAGTCTGGAGTATTTTGTATCCTCTATTCATCTATTCACTTTTTCTTAGTTGCCCAGAAAATGTTAGAATTCATGTCTTGGAGTCTAAAAATAGCTCAGGAAGAGTACTGGATAAAAAAGTACTTCCCCAGAAAGCGAGATTAAAAAAAATACCTTCCGTGAAAATGTACTTTGTAGATGCTTCACAGCCTATTAAGCTAATGCTGCCTAGGTTAAAAATAAAGAGATTGCCACTGAAAGAGAGGCTTTATTTGCAACTTTGACCAGGGCTAGCTGTCTTTCACATTTTGTTGGTGCTGGCATGTCTAGGTGCTTTTTCATATTACCGAGCTGGTGAGGGGTTGCACAGAACTGTGCTGAAGTTCAAACCTCTCTCTTGTGTTAAGGAATTCCCTATAAATAAATAAATAAATAAATAAATAAAATCAATCTATTCCTGCAGGAAACCAGATCGAAGTCGATGCCACAAGCATTCCCGCCCACCGCAAACAGCAGACAATCCCATCGAGGTGCCGTAGCCGTGTGCAGCAGGTGCTGTATGAGCCAGCCCGTGCCGGCAACCAGCAGGAATCCTGCGCCCCGGTGGCCGGGGAAGTTCACCACGAGAGGAGCAGCAGTGCAGCAGTGCACGAGTGTACCTGAGCGGCACGAACTGCCACGAGTTTCCATGGGGAGCCAGGAATTGGATCCGGCATTGAAGCGCGTGTCAGATTCCTCTGCATTCGGTGGCCACCAGCCTGCTGGTTAGAGAACAGTCCCAGCACGGGAAGCTTTTATCTTGTATTTCTCCAAGCACAAAGAATATAGATGCTACGTAGGTGATGAAAGGCGCCTTGGTCCTTTCCAGAAATGGCAAAGGAGAGCAGAGCAGTTTGCTCTCCTCTCCTAATGACCTTGTGAGCAGCCCGTCTCCTCCTGGCTCCCTGAGGAACGAGCCACTTCCAGCCGGGAAGATGAAATCCTGGTGCCAGCGGGCAGGGGTTGTGCGAGCACTGTCCCGAGCGCCGTGCGGGATACGGCGTGGCGCTGGTGGATGCTTCCTGCACTGCCGCTGCCGCAGTGCCCGCCACCGCACACAGCCTCTGCCCAGCCCTCATCGCGCCCTCCTGCGCCCCCGCCACCTCCCGCTGCAGACGGTGCAGAGGGAAAGCGTGGGGCTTGCCCGCACTGCTGGGTGAGCGGAGGCCCTCTCATCAAGCGAACTTCTATTCGGAAAAATTTCCATTGGTTTTCAGGAGGCTGGTTCCCAGCCACGCTTCCCTCGCAAAGGGACCGCGTAATTCTCAGCGGTAGGTTTCCATTTCAGCAGCTACGGAAAGAAATCTGCTTTGGGAATTGCATTTCCCCATTTGCGCAGAAAAATCCATTTTATGACATTAAGATGCTTTGCGAAGAGAAACAAGATCTCGGCGTTTGTCAAGGCGCAGTTTTCGCTACCCGCTGGAGTCAGCCTCATTAAAATGGACCTCGTCTCCTCGCTGCTCCTGCACACGCTGTCAGTTTATCACAGATCGTCTGACATCTCCAAAATGGAAAGCATGACGTAAAGCAGGAAAAGGAACACGAGATTAAAAAAAAAAAAAAAATTGCAAAGACTTTGGAGAAACGGCTCTCAGGGAGAGATGCTGGTTTGCAAACCCGTCCAGGCTCCAAGCGCCTTGGTGCCTGCGATCGTGAGCACTGGGGGTTTGTGCCATGCACGGCTGCTCGCCCTTGCTCTGCTCCCGAGCGCTCTGGGGCCCCGGGCGGCCCGCGCTGCATTCGCACTGCTCCTCCCCGGGAAGGCTCCCCCTGAGGCCGCCGGCAGCCCCCCTGCTGCTGCAGCACCCAGCCCGGTGCCCCAGGCGGGAGTTCCTGCTGGAGAGGGAGCCCCTCCTGCTGCCCTGGGGCAGCAGTAACTCCCGCCTTGCTCCTTGGATCGTTCTGCAGGGTCAGCTTCTCCCGACCCGGGAGCACCTCGCGGCGGGTGCTGGGGACCCGCACAGCGTGCCAGGCTGCTGGCCCAGCCCTGGCAGCGGCCGCATCGTGCCCAAGGCAGCAGAGCTCACTGAGGGGTGGCCCCGCTCGGCGCCAGAGGAACTAGCAAAAATAACCCAGATTTCTATGGCTTGGCAACTCTTAACACCTTGCTCACAGTGTTACGCGTTGGTCTTTTTTTGTTTTTTTCTTTTTTTTTGCCTCTGGAAAAATAAGGAATTAAAACAATACGCAGAGACCAGTTGCCTTTATAGTGTAACCCCAGTGTTGAGCAAGGGCTTCGAGGCAGCTTTGAGCCCTGCTGTGCCAGGCTGTTACTGCGGCCGCCTTTTTTGCTCCTTTGCTGCCTAAACCTCAGCAGGGAGAGGGCGGCTGGGCTGGCTCCCTTGAAGACGGGGCCGCTTGAAAGTGCTGGCTGCTGCGGTGGGGGCAGGGGCTGCGCGCCCGGCGCCTGATTTGCAGGACCTGCTATAAATCATTTAGCAACGCGCCTGCACGCCGGCCGCAGCCCCGCAATCTGCCAAGCGTCGAGGAGGAAGTGATAACAACACGCAGAGGACAAATATCCAATGAAGAGATGGACATCTCCAAGGCCCTTGCCTGGAAAACCAAAAGCTTTGTTTTATTATTTATTTAAATATAAGTTGTAAGGATGAGCGCTGACAGCAATTTAATAGCTGAGCGCCTTGCTGCTCGTGCAGCCGACACCCCCAAGGTGGAGAGGAGCAGCAAAGCCAAGCCCCGGTATTGCAAATGCCAGAGGAAGAACCAGCAACTCCGAACAGGCGCCGCTTCCCGCCTGGAGCAACAGCCGTGGGCCGTGCGGCGGGTGCGGGAGGTCTTGCTTCCTGCTGGAGCAGTTTCCTGGCGTCGTTCCTGTGCCAAGCGGGGTGGCTGACACACATTTTACGTGACGATTAACGTCAGTCGATATCACTATAAATAGAAAACTTGTCTCAAAACAGAAAGAAACCCCAAATCCCTCTCTCTTTAGCCGTCAGATCTGGCAATATCCCCCTTCCAGGTGTCCGGCTTCCTGGCTCTGCCACCTGGTGACCAACAAGTATCAGCAAAGGCTCCATTGAATGGATGAAGAACCCATGGATTTCACATGGTGCCTTTAGGTGGGAAATCACAAGGAGCTGCTCCTCCTGCCGGAAATATCTTGCACTCGAGACTATTGATGAAACCTAAAAGTCTGCCAATTTGGGGATGAGATGAGGCTGTCACAGAATGATATGTTATATCTGGCACCAGATATGTGCCCGGGCGCTCACAGGCTTGCCTGGATGCTTAAGCACGGGCAGCAGTAAAGCCTCGGCCTGTGGTTGCCAGCCACGTCCTGGGAATGGGCGGTGGGGAACCCTGCAGTGACTGCACGAGGTTCAGGTCCTCCTGGACGAGCCTGGTCACAAGGTGCCAGGGCAAAGCCATCCTGACAGGACCCTGCATGTAGAGAGAGAGGAATGTGAGCAGATTTAGGCACCAACTTTTTAGGGTGGATTCAGGCTGGATGAGACCAGTGCCTGACAATGTGCTCAGTGTCAGGGCTCATCTTTTTTATAGGAAGGTAACAAAATTGGTGACTGCACAGAAACAAGATGCTGAAATGATTTAAAAGCTGAAGAAAGTGCTTTACAGTGAGAACCATAAAGAGCACAATCTGTTTAGCTTATCAAAAAGAAGATTTAGAGGTGGCTTGATTACGAAGTGCCATTACCTTCACAGAGAGAAAATAGTCGGGACTATGAAGTTCTCTAATGCGGGAGATAACAGGAACTCGGTGCTGGAAGCTGGGAGACGGACAGATTTGAGGTGGTAGGAATACATTTTTTGAGAGGAGGGTGAAAAGCTCTGAGCAAGCTATCAATGCAAGTAGGGACCCTTTTACCTCTTGGTGTCTTCCAAGAGGCACACCTTTTCCAAGCAGATGTCAGTTTTTTTGTCAAATAGGTCATTGCCACCTCCTTTGTTTTCACAAGTGTCAACATTTAGAATTTATAATGGTAGAGAACCAGTATGGAGCTAAATGTAAGTCAAAAACGGAGGAATATTTTGAGATTTTAGCAGATTTTAAATTATGTTTAAAGGTCATTTGCCCCAACCCTCTGATCCATCTTGCTTGAAGGAAACTCCTTGTAGAACATACACTTCTTTCTGCTCCTTGGAGAAAAGCTGGCAGACACAGACAGACCAACACTTAACAGATTCTTTCCAGTGCTGCTGCTGTCGACAGCAAAGATGAGGAGATGGGAAATGGGCCGGGAAGGCTGTCAGGAGCCAGCGGGCACCGGGCAGTGACAGCAGAGCTGCAGACCAGGACAAGGCGAACTGCAAACGCATGAAAAAGCCACTCTTATCACCAGCCTTGTAGGGAATACTGTCTTCAGCATTTATATCGGCATCACTGCTCCAAATCCTGTCTTTCCTTGTCTGCTCCGAAGTAGCTGCACGGATGTCCGAGAACAGAAAGAGATCCTCCAGAGGAGAGTCTGGTGGTGAATCCCCATGCGCCAGCACTTCCGTCTCTCCTGCGCTCGGTGTGGCCAGGGCCGCACGGGAGGTGTTGGCAGGATTTCTGCACAGGGCCTGGCTCCCGCGGGGAGCGGGGGCCGCTGCCGAGCGCTGCCTGGGCAGGCACGGAGCACTGCACCGGCCGTGGCTCCGCACCGTGGGGTCGGGGGCTGATTTTCTTTCACCACTAGCAGCCGTTGTCCTCCCTCTCTCATCCCGCCGCCCCCTGAGATGCTTTAGAAGAGCACCTCGAAGCTGCAAGCAATGTTATTTGCTCAACTTTAGGCTTCGTCCATCAGTAATGAAACTAAAAACGTGGCGTAGCAGGCAAGGAGGCTCCGGCAGCTGGCAGTGCCGCACAAATCTGGCATGGCACGGCGGAGTTTATCAGACGTTTTATAGTCCTGGGAGCCAAAGCTAATGGGTCCCGCTCCCATATGCTGCATCAACAAGAGCGGGACGCTGCCGAGCCATTGATCTATGAGGCAGCAGCAACACGGCCCAGGCACAAATGCTAAAATGAATCAATCCTAAGCTGTTAAAGAGACACCAGGAAGCACTTTCCAGTTTTCAGTTCTTGCTTTTCTAATCTGCAGTGTGTGAGCTGCTCTCCCAAGGGCTCTTCACTACAATAGTTTGCCGCAGACTCGGGGGTCGGGTTAAGAGGGGTTGCGCCCACGGATCGCAGAGCGGCGCTGACATTTCGAGCCCATTACCCTCAGCAGGCACTTGGCAGCGCCGCGCCACCCGTTCTGGCTGCAGCAAGAGCCTGTTTGGGGTTAGTTTTCCAAGAGCTGAGCAATTACAGTCAAACAGGTTTCAAAGCAGTATCACCATAGGGTTTGCAAAGTTAGTCTCCTTGGATGACTGGCAAACAAACTTGGGTTTGTTCCCGAGCGCCGAAAACTAAGTATCTGCAGAGAGGAGCTTACAGCAGGTTTTTAAAAGCTTGAAACAGGCTCTGCTGTGAACCTGGTGTATGGAGGCTTCCACGGGGCTGTGAACGCGTGGCGTCTCCTCTGCTTAGTGCATGAAGGGCCCAGGGTTGCTGCAGTCCCAAATCAATTTATATTGAATCTACACACCGCGCGCTCTGGTTTAGCCATTTAAAACACGTCATAGTCAAGGCCAAGCAAGGAAAAAAACCAGCAGCCTCTAGATTAACACCTAGAAAGTATAGAAGACAAAGCTGAGAGAAAAATGCCATGGAATAAAACCAGTTTCCACAGCAAGCAGAGACTGCCTCGTTTCAGGGACAAAAACCCAAGTTTTGCTGGGACGTTGCAGGATGAGCCGGTTGGTAGAGCGACGGGGCAGGTGAGGCCAAGCAGCTCGCCCTTCCCCACAGCCTGCGGCCCTGCCGTGTCCCCCGTGCCCCACGTCCCGGTAACGTCACATCAAGGCAAGCTCCTCATGGTGACCTTGTTGCGCGCCTGCGAGGTTTGAGACACTGAGAAATATGCTGCTTGTTTACGAGGGCTGCGCAAAGCAGTGTGCGCTTTTCAGTAGTTAAGACGAAATAAATAACTAAAACAGCTGGATAGAGAGCTAACAGAGGCTAATGCATTCATTAGTGTAACTTATTGACAAAAAAATCCCCACAAATGAATTACTTTGCTGAGATGGAACTTCTCCTCTCCGTGCATATCTAGATGGATGAGCAGATGACCGCTACCTTGGGGAGAAGGTTCACGAGTTGCTTCGCACCCTGCACCCACGCGGGTGCTTTGGGAGCAGAGCGCAG
This sequence comes from Crypturellus soui, assembly GCA_032275445.1. NCBI lineage: Eukaryota > Metazoa > Chordata > Aves > Tinamiformes > Tinamidae > Crypturellus > Crypturellus soui. The sequence continues at coordinate 420,649 of JAUBNY010000044.1, read as the reverse complement.
CAGGTTCCCGTATGGCGCAGAGCGGAGTGCGGAAGGCAGCGCTGCACGAGGAGGGCGGCGGGATGAGCGGGAAGCGCGGCGAGACACTCCGTGCCTGCTGCCCAGTCCGCGCCAGTGTTTGAAGGGTTATGGTCAGGAAATCCCTGCCTGACCAGGAGGGCCAGCATGGCCAGCAGCCACCTCGGCTGCTGAGCCTCTCTGTAGGCACCACGTCCTCCCTGTACTTAGGAACACGGCAAGAACTGCTCTGATTGACAGTGGTAGAGATTACATAAAAATAACTTTTCCCAAACAAAAGAAGAGTCATGATTTCTTACAGAGTTCCTGCCCAAAGCCATCGCCATCCCTCCTGGCTGGCTTTCCTGTAGAGATCTGAAGCCAAAGCCCGCGCCTCTCCTCAAGCCGGCCAACGCTGCGGCTATTGCACCGTCTGTGCTGCTTGATCAGAAAATTAATCTTAACTGGAAATAGGAAACTAAAGAGATATTTACCAGACACAGTCAATATTAAATTATCGTCTGTTTAGCATTTTTTTTCAGCACCCTGTCGTTTCTCAGACAAGTAAGGTCCCAATTTAGGCTATAAGTGTAAAATCTCATCTTGGTAATAGCAATCTCCTGTCATATTGCTCTGTCACCTGCGCGTACTTTGCAATGCAAATGGCACCGAATTGAGCCTGCCTTTAAGCCCGCACAGCTAAACGGATGTCAGCAGCCCGCAACCCTGCAGCTGGGACTGCCCCGCACGGGCCCGTCTTCCCGGCGCTTCCTGGTGCCCGCGCGCCGCTCTCCCTGCTGCTCTGCTGCTGTAAATGCCGGCGGCCCCGGCTGGAAAACTGCCTCTCTGCAGCCCCCGCTCCCTGGTGGGGATTTGGCTGAGGGCCACACAGCCCCATCCCAAGGCACCATGTCCCCGTGTGGCGCAGGATGTCCCCAAGGGCAAATTGGGCCACTGCGGGGAAAAACACATGTGGTGGCAGCGGCGGCGCTACGAAAATCGCCCGAGCCGCTGTTGGCCGAGCTGCCGTCTCTAACTAGCGCGGCAGGCGGCGCGCCAAAGGGGCCAATTTGCTGCACGCGCGGCCAGCAGCTCGCGGCGCAGACGGATGCGGGCAGCAGAGGTTAATCCCATCATTGCATCCGCGGCGGCGTTGAGGAGGAAACGATTTAATGCCGACCAGGAGGGCGCTGAGCCAGCGATGCGGAGCGCGCTGCCTCGCCGGCGTGAACGCGGCGCCGCTGCCACCTCCGCAGCGCGAGAGGCGCGAGGGGGGTGGCAGGGGGGTCCCTCAAGGCCACGGGCATCATCTGCCGCCGTCGGCTTCGGCTTCTGCGACGGGCACGACTCCCATTTAGGCTTCCAGGAGGCTGCTCTGTCAAAAGGCCCACTGACATATTGAACCTCTTCACATTTGGATTTTTAATTTAGCCTTAAATATGGGGAAGCGATCAGCTAAGTGCTGAACTCTTTTTTTTCCAGGCGCTTGCAGCCAAGTGGAGTGGAGCTGTATTTGTAAAATCTTGCCGCATTTTCAGCGTAGTGGGGACGCGGAAAATTAGCTTTCAGTGAGCGCAAAGGCAAGAAAGGACATAGAAAGCTTACTCAGAGAAAGCTGGAAATTGCCTGCTGGTGCTGTATCTTTGTCTCAGTAAGATGCACCTTGTCTGCAGAAATACTAGTGGCTGCCTACACTGTTCTTCGGTGTATTAAAAGAAAGCCCTACATTGGCCATTTTAAGACACTAGTTATGAGTGTGGGTTATTTTTATATCTGGTCAACTGATGAATAATGATTTTGTATTCTCGTCCCATTCTCCTTTGAAGCACCTTTGATTTGAGTACATGAGCCTGATCTTCTCAGAAATCTTAAATGAGCAAGAAGTAGCTGAAATCATCCTGAGAAAATGCCCCTGCTTGGCAGGCCAGTTAGCAGTAAAAGAGAGCTGGGATGGGGAAAAGCAACGCAGCACAAAGGCAAAGAAGGAATTTGCTGGGAATGAGCTCAAGCAAGGTCCCGGGGAGGTACCCGGGGAGGTAAATAACTAACATTAAGCCGTCCTTCAGCTCCCTTTTCTTTCTTCCTTAGGGTAAACACTCACACAGGCTGTGGTTACCTGAATTTATTCATTCTTCATATTATTTGATAAATTATTTGATAAATGCCTTTTCCATATTTTTTCTCTAAATTTGGGGCACCGGTTCAAGGCACCCTGAAGCTTTCTCACATTAAAAACGTTGGTAGCGGCAGGTCTCAAAGTCACCTGTCTTCTGGATGCAGAGGCACCTGGGCAGCCACCCCCAGGACAGATAGAGGCGCTGGGGAAGCAGAAATAGGGATAAAACAGAGGCCCTCCTTTTCCTCAGTCCACAGAAATGACATAGGTGCTTCAGCACCCAAAATTCAGAAACCGACCTGCAAAGCCTTTGCCATCGTGGATGGCCAAACTTATAAAGATAACCTTGTC
>JAUBNY010000044.1:347298-362618 GCA_032275445.1 Crypturellus soui | reverse complement strand
GGCCGCGCCGCGCCGCGGGGGGAGGGGAGCGGCGCGGAGGCGCCGCAGCGCAGCGGCCGCCATCGCCCCGGGTGGCGTGCGGGAAAGTGCGGGGAAAGTTTGCGGCGCTGCGGGCGGCCGCGGCTGCGCAGAGAGGGCCGCACACGCGCGGCGAGGAGGCTGCCCCGAGGGCAGGGCAGGCCTGTCAGTGCCACCCGCCGGCGCGCCGGGAGCCGCCGCGTCCGAACAGCCACAGTGTCCCCCAGGGCGCCCGGAGGAGCTTCCCGTGCCGGGAGATACGCACACGTGTACGCGTATGCGCTGTGCACCGTACGGCGCGGACTGACGGTGCTCGCAGCTGCAGCGTTCCCGCGAGCCCGCGGAAGGGACCGCATCCGCTGCCTAAATTATGTCTGGCAAGTTGTTCGCCAGCTCCTCTGGTAGAGCCGGGCAGGAGCGCTCCCGCTCCCGCGCGCGCCGGGCGATGCTGCGGCCCCCTCACTGCTGCGGGCACGCGGCAATTAATAAATGAAAGTTGCAGCCAGAGAAATCATTATAGTTCTCGGTAAATTGGGGTAAAGGAAGAGAAAGTTGTGCCATCTCTCTGGCAATATACGTAGGGAAATGAAGGTCTTATTCCCAGGATGGTATTTTACTTCCTTTCGCTCGTGCTGGAATTTGAGGTTGGGATATTTCTGTTAGGGATCCACACTTGGGACGTGGCACATGCACAGCAACGTTTCCTCAGAAACAAGGAAAGACATGAATTTTGGCACAACCAGAAGCCTCGCTGTTAGTGCTCCAGCAGGGAAGGTAGATCCATGCAGGACGCGGACAGTGGTGGTCGACCAGGAAGCTCACAGATGCCTGAGAAGTCCCAACGGTCATATCTGCATTACAGAGAGCTACAGCCTATCAAACTAATCATCTGACTTTAAGCACACAATATGCACTTAAAAATACCTCCAGACAGGGATTTACCCAATAAACTGTAACCTTCCAAGTCACTAGGATTACCTCTCATGGCAGTTTTCAAAGTCTTTTTCGATTTCTTAAATTATAATATGACCTTTTGGGGATAATATAAATGAAGAAGAATTATGTTTCTGTAATATGACAGACAAAAAACAAGGGGTTTTTCTGTTTAGATTCCTTCCCTACCATTTTTCCCACAATGAGTTGTCAAATGTCTTATGCCATACTCCAAACAGGACATTTTTTCAAACACAGAATCCTCCCAAACATTGAATTTACCTTTTTCAAAACTCTAGTCTCACTTAAATAATCATTTCTGAATTAACTGGTTGCTCTGAAAGAGCTGCACTTTTAATAACTTACAAGAAGAAAAGTGAAAAAAACTCTCTGATAATCTCTTCTTATGCCCAAGGAAGAACATTCATGTACTTTTTCATCATCTGAATTAAACTACAATGCTATATATGTTTTTGATCCATTTTGGGAAACTTGATCACTTTCTCAGTGTTTGGGAGGGATGGGAGAATTTAATTCAGAAGGGCTTTCTGTAAAACCTTTTGTTCAGAAAAGTTTTGTTTTGTTTGAAATACCTCTTTTCTGCTCCAGCCTGTACTGAGCTCAAGTGCCCAGCAAGGGCTGGAAGGGTGGAAAATGTACAGGTGTTTATCAGCCAAGTAGCCAACATTCCCACTACAGCTTTCTTATGAGGAGTTTTAATGAATTCCAGCTTGTCCTTCTCACCATAATCCAAGCCGTAATAGGAGGGATGGCAAATTAAACATCACAGGCTCTGTGTTTCCTCCAGAAACCATTCCTGCTACATGTGCAGCAGGATGCAGCCAGCGCAACAGCAACTCTAACTTGCACAGTCACTGGACCACGCTTACTCCTCGAGCCCTCCTGGCCCTGCACCCAGGCCGGCCTGAGCGCGCTGCGTTTGCACAGCGTGATAGCGAACGCAGCCGCTCGGAGATGCTGCATCCTCTCCCCACTTCTGGAGCCCCTGCCCCATGGGTGGCCAGCTCTCTGCTGTGGTTTATACACCGTACCTTGCTGTCCTCCTGGCCACGGCCAGGTACCTTCTCGTCTATATGTATCCCGTATGCCCGTCCCTGCTGCTTTTTTCCTAGGCAGCCCATCATAGCTATCTTCTGAAGAGAGAGGCGCCCTGCAATCTGCCTGCTACTACACAGCTTTTGAGGGATGGCACAGGGACTTTTTTTGTGTGCTACAGGTAAAAACACCTGCAAACAGCTGTAATAATATGCCAGCAAAAAGGAGGTTAAAACCATCCATTAAAATGCCTTGCTTATCATCCAGTATTAGTGAAAAACTGCTCTTACTTACATCTGAAAGGAAACGCAGTGATTATGCCATATTACAGACACCTACAAATATTTACAAAAATAATGTAGCAGAGCAATTTTATAAAAAGTTATCACAGCCTAAATCTCCCCCTTACTCTGAGTCTGACTTGATTCTGCTTCTAGTGCAGCCACTTTATTGCTGCTTCCTAGGCAAGAGTCCAGGTTGCTGATCTCCAATTATGCCAACTCCCAGAGGGCTCGATCCCTCACTGATGTAAGTCAATGTAGCACTGCTGCGCTCGATGGAACGACGCCAGCACACACAGCCTGAGGAGCAGCAGGACCCCGGCGAAAGAAACCCGCAGCAATCTGTAGGTCCTGAACACTGGGATTCTCTTGTGACACAGTCCTAAAATTTGGGAAGCCGTGCCCAGAGATCCGTTTGGGAAAGCCCTCCAAGCGATGCTCACAGGGGGGTTCAGGCCACACAGGGCTTCCAGGCTGCTCCCTGTGGTGCGCCACGGCCCACCATTCGCTGCTGCCGCTCCACTTCTTAATTGCTTCTGCTCGCTACTTCTTGAAACATGCCCTTATCAGGGGGGTGGAGAGGCTCTCACCGTGAATGCTGCAGGAATCTGAGTGACACGCCAGGACTGTTGTGCCGGCAGCTAACAAGGGGCTTCCAGCGAGCGTTTCCTGGCCGGTATGCAGCGAGCAGCGACTTGCTCGCTGCACAGACTCAGCTACCTGGCTTTGGGGCTCTCGGTGGGGCTAGGCGGGCTGCGCTCCTCTGTGCCAAAGCACTCCATGCAATGCTTCCTCTGGGGAAGGAGCCCACTGCGCAGAAAGCTCGCGCAGCCCCAGCCACCCACAAGAACAGCAGTATCACTGGCACTAGCTAAGGGTGCCCAACAGGCTTTTTCCTCCAGGCTCTGTCTTCAGGTGCTGCTAAGTTTGTCAGGTTTCACCTCTTTGGTCTGGAAATGCCCTGTATCAGTGGTATGGGCTCTCTGAAGCTGTTCAGCTGTTTCCAGACTTCATTCCTAGCAAACACAATCTCTATGCTAAAATTAAAAAACTTATCAAAGAAATGCTTTTCTAAAAAACTCCAATACCTTTGCACTCTGAAGCAAAAACCTGAAATCTGCTCATTGTGAATAGACCTCATTCAGCCAAATCGCACACATTTTTGAGCTACATGAAAAATATCTTCGTTCATATATAATGCAGTTAGCAGCACAGCAGGTAACACCTGCTGAACTGCCTCCTTGGGGCTCTCCTAGGTCATAGCTGCATGTTTTGGGACAGATTCCCTCTGTACATGCATTTCCTGCCCTGAGAATGCAAAGTGCTTTGACAATAGCAAAATAAATATGCCATAGAGCAAAAAGAAGTATCTTCCACAGAGCATTCAAATATAGGGATCTCTTTCATCAAGTTAGCAAAACAATGATGACCCCAATTCAGTGGGGAGACAGCGGGGATACTGGGAATGGACCAGGGATTAAATGAGGAAACAGTTCTGGGTGAGGAACAGCATATGATCTAGCAATTCAAGTTCTGGTCAGGAGGATGTACCACGCAGGTAAGGTAAAGCCCGTATGGACTGTATGGATGACCTCAGCTCAGGTATCAACTAGTCTGCAAGGACTCTGGGAGCTTTTATCCCCTTTGCTTGGCTACTTTCTGAGGTCTGGTATTGGTAGCAACAGATTTTGCTTTACTTAGTTTTTGGTAGGAGATTCCGCTTTAACATGTGAAGAATGAGAGGAAGTAAGGTTTTTATTTGACAATATATTTTGGTCAACTTACTGCCAGTTCCATATGAATGACGGTCATCCTCAGCCAGATTTCTGTGAGTATCTGTGATCAAGCCGTGCCCATAGCTTACACCAGCGGAAAATGAAATTCGGACCAGCACAGTGTTTCAGCCCTGACTTTGGCCCCAGGACTTGCAGGATAGTTACACTAAGCTACTCCGGGCAGTGCCTGACTGTAAGAGCAGCTGAAACCAAAATGGCAAGTAAAAAATACTATCTGAATGCCTCATAAAACAGTGAAAGGAAAAAAAAAAAAACAGTATTTGCTTCAGGTGAATCCTACAGGAGGGGGATACAGATCAGATTTTTCTCTAGAGAAGTATTTTCTCCATAGCTGTGATGCTGTGTCCAACTTCTCACTGAAACAGCCACAGATTCTGCTATCGCCTTACCAGTTCTCACAAGCACCAGGACTAAAGTCATATGTATATTTTACTATCCAACTTCGCAAATGAGCTCCCCTCATCTCTTGTCACATTTTCACTGTTAAAGACGCAAGCTAGTCTGAAATAAGCTTATGTTTTTCAAACACTTGATTTCACACAATACTGTTATTTATAGGTAAGGCTTCCTGGGCAAGACTGAAAATCAGTCATGACTCAAAGATCACCTCAGTGCCACAAATACTTGTATCCTTTTAAAGGCCATCGTTCTGACGAGCAGTAAGCACCAGCACACAGTGAATGGTCATTTCCCCTTACTGTCCCCTGAGGCCATGTTCATCAGCCTTTGGCATTTCTGTCAGAAGGCATAAAAACAGGACTCGGCGTGCTGCACTGTGTGGCATTGACAGATGCGCCTGCAGAGATGCTGCAGCTCATCTAGTGAAGCCCCCAGAACCTGTTTCTTTCCCCAATTTGAGGGATATTCTTGGGGTTCACATGTCAAGGCCGGTCAGCCTCTCTCCACATCAGGAGGTTCAAAAGGATGTTGGAGGCAGTTGAATGCTGATGCTCTGCCACAGCTCATCATCTCCGCTGGAAGGTGGACATGCAGCAGTGGGTAGCATCTCACCAAACAGCTAGCTGCTATGGTTCACATCATGCTGGCGATACCCTAGTTCCCCAGCTACCTTTCAGCATGCCCCTCCATACGACTGTGGTCCCAGAAGCTCATGAAAGAGGGGGCTGGGGAAGGGCAATGACAGTCCAGATCCCGATGGGTGCTCTGAAGAACATATCACATCTAGGAGCGTCATCAAACCATGAGGTGCTGGGTTTGGGCAGGAGGACAAGAATGAAGGTATTCAAAAACAAACAAACAAGATTATAGAAGCGGCAAGAGCGAGATGGACAAATTCTACTAAGAGGACTTAACAGGGATATCAGAGCAGAGCGAAACACAGACGGCTCCACAAGGAATGTACATAAACTTTCCCCTTCCAACAAGACAGCTCTCCTTTTCCACACGCACGCAGTTCAGCCTGAACGTGCAGCCGCACCAGCCTTCTATGTCACCCCCTCCAGCCAACACCAGAGCTGCTATTCTGGCAGCCAGCGCTGCAGCACATCCCAAGCCCCAGGGGAAGCCCTCTCGCCTCCCACTCCCTGCACACCTTGCCACGCGCTCCGCGTGCATTACATTTCCAGCAGTGCTTAAGCCCTTTTGGGGAACTCCAGCCCGCCCCGCAGATAACACACCTGCTTTAGCCCGCACGTGTGGAAGGGGACACACGCGGCGTTCGCCACAGAGACCTTGTTCCAACATGCTGCGGGCAGACCAGGAGGTACCATCCCACAGCTAACCACGTCCCGGTGTACTTTCAGTCTTGAAACCCTGCCCACTACTCATGCTGTCTTACAATTACCTCATTCCAAGTTGCGAAGGAACATTTTAAGCGGACTGCTGGAAACCAAAGTTGTTAATTAACGTTATAATTTTATTGCTCTCGATACTCAGTGGCCCATGACTTTGGAGCTGGTAAGTGACATTAAGCAGTCAGGGTATTTCTTTTCTACTGTTGAGTGCAGAAGTATATAAAAGAAGTTACACAAATACTTTATGGTAGCAATATGCAGCACTCTCCTTAACAAATCTCAAGCCAGTTAGATATTCACGTTTGCTATTGCACAAAGCAGTAAGCCGACCAATAAACAACTGTCACGACACGGAGAGCAAACATTAAAGCTTTAAACAGTAACGCTGTCAAAATATTTAGAAGAAATTAGTTTATCACACGTAGCAAGGATGGGTTTCTTGAGACTCTAATGAAAGCTGATACAGCCATTACCTGATTACTGTAACATACACTCAATCACTAATACCCAGGTCCTCTTTAATGATCTTTGGTTTATGGCTACAGCCTTCCTAGGAGGTGGGCAGGGGAAACTATTGCCTCTTGCTTTTGTTTATGCTGATTCTAATGGGGTTGCGACACGGAAGAATGCTAATTAGAGACTAGGGTTTATTTCTTGGCCCCGATCACAAGCCGTGGGTCAGGCTTACAAGAGGTTGGCAGTATTTGATGTCCTAAGGGCAAAATGGGACAAAATGACAGTCCCGGGGATTAATGGTTGGCATATTAAGATGGCCTGAATCCGTATTCACCACCTCAACTGCGCTGAAGCAACTCGTGTTACGAGGCAGGAGCTGTGCCTTGGCATCTGCACATAAATGATGATCCTGGTCTTTACTAGCAAACGCACGGAGAAAGTGAAAGATGCATAAGGGATCTGGTAATTATTTCTCAAGTTTGTTGTAGCAAACTGCTCTCTGATTTTATTCTGCTGCTAGCTGCTGCTTATAATTTGCTCTACATTTTTAAAGAATAGACCCCAAAAGAAATTTGCTGGCATCTGGCTCAATCAAAATAAAAAAAGTCATAATAAGGAAACTGTTTTTCAGAAAAAGTGAAGGCTCTATTCCCTGAATGTAGATTTTTTTTAATGATTTTGGATTTGCAGACTGTAGTCATTATACAGCTATTTATGAGGAAGAATTATTGTTATCTTTGTCAACAAAAAAAGCCTTGAGAACACTGTCTGTCACCTAGAATTAGTATTGCCACAAAATAAATGCTCTCTCAATATTTTTGTACATGTTTTCATAGGATCATTAGAGAACCTGAACCCCACTATTACTGCAAATTAAAAAATATTTAATAATGCTGCCTGTGAAAGGGTGTTGTTTCTACAGTTGTCAAAGACCTCAGACACTGCTAATTTTGTTTAACAATACATTATTTTCATTTAGTACTTTTAGACAAATTGCAGGTGTTATCTTATGATTCTTTAAATGCTTGTGTTACTGTAAAAACACTAGTCTGGAGTGCATAAACAGTCGCCCAAAATGAGTATTGATTTTGCATCTTTAAAAGCAAGGTAGAGAGAACACCAATGATATGTTTACCTCAAAAATATAAATGTCTTCATGTACCATTCAATTCATACTGCAAGTTTTAGAGCTTTGCATCTCTTCGGAGAGAATTCCTACTGTGTATCATTTACGACTCACGTAAACTCCTAGGTTAAATGGTACATTAGTCTTCCTCTGAATCAGAAATTAAATGTATCCTCTGGGAATGCTTCTTAATATTTTGACTTTAATGACTACAGCTTTTTAGCCTTTCTCTTCATTAAAGTCAGTTTTAGAATTAGATTTTTGTTGCATCCCCCATTGTTCCATCTCTGGCGTGGAGAATCTCAGCTGCGAAAACCCACTACTGTCAAATTCTCTGCAGACTGTAGACAAAAGAAAAAGTTCAAAGAAACAAGAACAATCGACTCTCCTGTTCATGCCATGCTGTGACCATAAAACAATGGAGTCATGGCCGACCTGTAGAGTGTGTAAAAGAAACAGATCTTTAAGGAAACCTTTAAGATATGTTTTCATACCCTGAAAGGAATATGAAGGTCACACCTTTTCCTACCATATAAAATTTATATTTGTGTAAAATTCTATTCTATCTATATTCTACTTAGATTCTCCATCAACAACATTAAAGAGGGAGGAAGGGAGTAAAAGAGAGAAAAGGCAGAATTATATGTTGGTCAGAGAAAGCAGTCATGTTCTAGAACAAAATTCAGAAAAAGCATTTTCTCTATTTTAAGACTTTCCTCTGGTTCAATAGATTTTTCTCTGTTAACTATTTATTTTCTTTCTAGCTTTTTCTTACTCTTTTTTTTCCTCGCTATTCATTAATGTATCACACAATCTACTATACTACATCATCAATAGTACATGGATCAAACCAGAGTTTTCAGAATTACACTTCCAACATTTGTTTCTCCTTGCTATGTGCTCTGTTTCCACTTACTGAATTAAAAAATACACTTTAAATCTACATTTACTACTATATTTGTGCACTCTCTTTCCTCCAAAGTTACTGGGATTCCTGCATATTTCCTCCTCATTTTTATGTGATTCCAATGGAATCACATTATGCTGATTCCAGTGGAATCCCTTAAGCTGATTATGTAACTATGAAGACCAAAACCACCCAAGTTACTTCACTCTCAGAATCTGTTCTACAGCTTTAGATCACCCTGGTTTGGGATGCTGGAAGACATCAAGTATGGTATTAAATAAGTCCTGCAGTCCTAATAAATAGCCCAAGGTTACTCCTCCAGACTTGGGCCCCTTCCCTTTCTGAGCCACCCCAAACTCTGTTCCTGCCAATAGAAGACGGCTCCTCACAACTGTCCTCTGCTGAGTTTCTAGGAATCCCCCTCAGCTGGACCCAGGACACCAAGGTGTCTTTAATCAATTCTTCCCCTTTTATCTGGGGTAAAGGCACAAAAGACTTAAAGCTCCCACCTGCTCCCTCCTCATTAAGGATAAAGTATTCACATGTCTCTGAACAAAAGGGCCCCATACTGTATGTGTACATATAAGGGAAAGAATGGCGCTTCCTGCATTGCTGGAAAGTTTAAAAATATTTAAGTCAAAGGCAATCAAGTTTCTAACACCTCTTGCAGTTCCCGTCTTGGAAGAGGAATTGCCATTAGAAGTACTATCACAGATTGTCCAATAAGGGATTTCTGAAGATCATTTTTGTACCCTGAGCTTTTAAGCTTTTAAGAGCTTTTTGTTTTGTTTTCTTAATTGTTAGGAAGAGCCTTAGAATACATGAGGATCTGCATGTACATGTATGTCTTTAACAGCACTTCATACCACCAGTGCTTTTTCCCAAAATAATTTATCTTATAGGCTCTGAAATAGACCTACAAGCAGGGCTCAATAACAGCGATAAAAGGCAGGTAGTATAATGCCTCCATTTCATTAGGAAGAGATCTGTCCCCTTCTGGTTGGTGGTGGTTATGACCCAAGAAAAAGTAGATACATGGCTTTATAGAGTACAGAATATATATATGAATATGAATATATATATATGAATGTATATTTGTATATATGAATATGAATTTGAATATGAATCCAGTGAAAATTTTTATTTTTTATTTTGCTTTTATTTTGAAAGGACCCTTTCCCCAGTTTCCAGTTTTGTATTGTCTGATTTGGGGGTAAGGGAAAAGGAATATATGTTTCAGCTCCTGTAATTTGTAAAAAGCATCAACAATTTTAACCTGGGACGTTCAGTTGTACTCTCATCTTGGCTAAAGCTTCTTGTTTGATGTTTCCCTCCACTGACTATGACCATGTTTTAAAACACTTGTGAGGAAATCAGCTAGATCAAACAGAATATGGTATCATATGTGCACGCTCTAACAGTGCGGGCAGATACCACTGAAGGGAATGGATCGCTTCCCCATTCAACCTAAACTCATCTTTATCCTTAAGTGTCATACAGATGTGGAAGATTAAGGATGAAGAAGACTGAGTAACATTAATTGCATGGGTTCAGCTACCATTTAGCCCAGCCACAACAGATGCATAGACAAACAAAGCTCTTGTTTTACATGTCCATACCTGGAAAGGCAAGTGCCGCCTGGCCTAACACAGTCTTCCCAGTACCTGTTTGGTGCTGGGGGTTACAGATGCAGGGCTTTAGAGTGAGAAGCCTATTTTGCTATGACATTAAAGTTCTTCCTGTAAAGCCCTGTTACTTTCTCCATATAACAGTGTTCAGTCATGCTGCACAGGGAGAAAACAGGGCATCCAGCTAACCATACCTGCTTATTTTGCCTTATAACTTCTTTCCCATTTACCATAAACTTTTCTTCCTCTGTAATAAATTTGCCATCTTTTATTTTCCCTCTCCTTTTCATTCTTCCTGATTCTAAACCTCTCAATAAGCTTGATTTGCTGCTTCTGCTGGGCCACCTAAACTATGCCATGTGTGCTATACCTCAGGGTAGATCATTAACTCCTACGTCTTTGATTTAGCTGCAGTCTCAGTCAGATTCCTGCATCATTTTATCTCTCTTTTTTTTTTCTGCCAGTTTTAAACTCAGCTTTGGTTATACCTCCTTAAGCACTAGAAGAAAGTACATTTCTTTTACTTTGACCTCATTTTCCACCTGACAACATTTGCCTCTTTTTCTGATGTCTCCCCAAACCACATTTCTGCCATTTCGTACTAAGGATAGGGCTTCCATGTTTCAGCAAAGGCTGAAACATTTGTGTTCCCCTCATGCTCAGATTCATCCTCTGCATCTGGGTTCAGTGCCAAAACAATTTGGGCGTTTGTATTGGAACTAGAAAGCCTTTCTACAGCCTTGATAGCATTGCTGCATTTGCTCCCACAGTATCGATATGGGTCAGGGGGATTCTGCATTCCTTCTACCTTTCTGTGTTCACTCCTGTGCTCTGCAGCACTGTTGGCCATTGGTTTCTAAATAAAAATATTCATACATAATGATACATTCATCAAAAAGCTGGCAATATTTCTGTTACTATGCAAAAATTCAGATTAACTTCCAGGCTAAACCTACAGCTCAACCATTTTCACATTTAATCCAACACTAACTTCCTTTACGTTTCAGTCATTTAATCCAAGTTCACATACTCCTCAGAGTCATGTCCAAAATTCCATAACATTAGCAGTCTTTTCAGAAAAGTTAGGGTAATGTATCTTTCTTTTATTAAATACTGCCACCAAGCTTAATTCTTAATGCTCTTCATCTTAGATGGTCCATGATCTGCTTGTGTCAGTAGTTTTACTTCAGTGTAATGCTCATCAACCCACCTTAACCACTGCAGATTCATCAAAAAAGCATCTGATTTAAACAAAAGAGGAAGCTGGCCTGGCAGCCCTGGCAATCAAAGTACACTACAGTATTTACAGAAGCTGAACACGCAATTGTACGATCTTCTGCCACATTTAAGTGCATGATGTGTCTCACTTTTTATTCAGGAAGGCCAGTTTCACAGTTAAGTCAGTCCTTTGGTTTTGATACCTGTCCAGACACCAGGTGAAGTGCTAGCTATTGTCATGACTTTGTTTCAATGCATAAATATCTATCTTCAGCTCTTTCCAGGGCACCCAAACCACAGCTAACCGCATCAAGCTGCAGTTACTACCAAATCACGCCACCAAAACCATTCTCCATCTCCCCACACAGAGAGGCCAGGCCCCACTGAGCCAGCAGTGCCTAGGAATCCCAACACCTCCCACCTGCCCAAGTAAAGGGCCTGTACGTGCTAGATACAGAAGCACAGAATCACAGAATGGTTGAGGTTGGAAGGGGCCTCTAGAGATCATCTAGTCCAACCCCCCTGCTCCAGTAGAGACACCTAGAGCATGTGGCAATGCCTGGGCCTCCCGGAACACCTGTACCTCCCGGAACAAGCGCCCAAATGAGAGAAGCTTTGCAAAACTCTGTCCCCTGACCCACAAGATGCTTCTCCTGCTCTGTCTCCCTTTCCATCCCCAATGCCTCTTTCTCAGAACACTCAGCATGCCCTGAATGTCACCGTTCACAACCCCCACAACACAGGCTTTCTGACTCACGCAGGAATGTCCCTAGTATTACACTGATGCTTTTATTTTATTTATTTGGGCTGGGTAGTGGGTGTGGATTAACAGTACATAATACTGCTTTACTCCAAGGCTATTGCACGATCTCTTGCCCTACACTCTAGCTACTGGCTAGAATTTCCCAAAGGCCCTGCACTTGCCTGCAGCTGGCAAGAGATTTTCCAAAGAGTTCTGCTCCCATTTAAGCACCAAAATAAATGTCAAGATTATCCAGGAGCCCTGCGTTGAGTGCTGCCTGGAGTGTCACTATGGGATCAACTCTTGACAATCTAGCCCTGCAGAGTGGGGATTGCACTGTTTACTATTTGTGATGCTTTTTTTCAGGTGAGGCTTAGTATCATTCCTAAAATTTGCAATCATTAGAGAACATGCAGACTTATATACCACATAAAAAACTACATTTCTGTCTGTCCCCCTCTCTCTGCAACTGTGGAGAGAAGATACTTCTTCCCTAATAGGGGTTGTTCCAGTTATTTGAGGTGCTGAATCCCTGCAGTTCCAAAGGGACTCAACAGAAGCAGTGAGGAGGACCAGATCTATAATATAGCTGGCACAGGTGCCTGAAGTGGTGAATTCATATCCAAAAGTGGTGGATTCATTTCCATACCTGATGTTATACTTTGGGAGCTGTGCTAGTGGAAGTTTATATAAGTTATTATTAATGACATTATGTCAGTCGCATTGTTCAAATGGAGTCAAATAAATCCATCTTTCTAAGAGCAGAACCAATTCCTGAATTGCTATCTAAATTATTAAGTAATCTGCATCCAAACTTTTTACAGTATAGCCTGGTTTATAGTTGCTGGGAAGGATTTTGTGATGTAGGAATGCCACACTGATTATACATTTAATAGTGGCTGTTTCATTGCTTCTAAAATTTTTCACACTATCTCGTTTCTTGTAGCCATTCCTAAGCCATGTTTTTATCTGCCAAGATGACATGTTCAAAGAGCTCTGGCAAAGCTTGTAGGAAAAACTTGTATGAAAAATAAGGAGGCTGAGTAGCACTTCCCAAATGTGACAAAGAGACAGCAGAGTGTTTTAAAGGCCAATCAATTATGGAGTAATTCCTGCAAACTGTAGCAGTAATTAATGAGTGAACAACATGCAGAATTTGGAAGCGAACAGCAGTCAGCAAACTCCATCCATGGTTGTGTGATGGTGAAACAAGAGGGAACCTGTAGCCCTTCACTGATAACGGGCAGTAACAGATGCCCCTAGTTAACGATGTCTCTGGTGCCTGTACCATCCAGCTCTAATCTGAAATAGGACTGTGTAAAAAACAGCACCTTGCTTCTTGTGTGTATTCATGGGAGAGGGAAGCAAATTTCTGTAAGAGATGCTGTGCCCGACAGCCCACCCTGTCCCAGAGAAACTGAGCCTTTGCCACGCACCAGGATGGCCCCACTGGGTAACTAGAGTGGCTTTCCTCTCATGTTGGGGTGAGCAGGACCTCTAAGGCTGTCCCTGCACACCCCTGCTGACGGGACACGCGTGACTCGTTCCCGTGGTGCACAGGGAGGAAGGTGTGCACTCTGCTCTCACCCAGACCCCAGTCAATGTTTCCAGCTTGGGCACTGCCAGTGGAGCTGTGCACTAGATCGCTCACTCAGCCCTGCCAGCCACAACCCACCAGTACTGCTGACCTGAAGCCCTGCTTTACCACATCTCCTCTCTTACTACAACTCCTTCGCTTCTTAGGAAAGCGTTCAGCGTTTCTTATGCTGTGTCTGTACAGCACCTATAACAGGATGTACCCTGTGTTAAATGAGAAGTCTATGAGCTAAAATAATTCATCTTAAAACAAGCAAACAAACAAAAGTAAATTCATCTTAAAACAAGCAAACAAACAAAAGTAATGAAATGGATGAAAACAGAGATGTGACCCCAGAAAGCCCAGCCAAACTTGGAGAACTGGCCAGGGAGCAGCAGCATTTTAGCTTGTAAATGGAAGAAAGCTGATCTGTTTACATTATTAGTGACAAATACACAAAACCATGAAGACATTTTATATGAAATATAACTATGTCTCAAAACTCAAGGTTATTCTAGCATTGCCCTTCAAAGATCCCAGAGAGAATCATCTTATTGAAATGCATTAAAACTAGTGGTTTTTTTTCATGAACTACTTGCAACAGGATGAAGAAAGTAGCTGAGAAAAGGAAGGCTTTTCTAAGTAAACTTAAACTTGCTACCCAGGGAGTCCACCCCTCCACTGGAGAGCTTTTAGGTATGTTCAAACCGAAAAAAAAAAGGTTGAACAACGCTGTTAGGACAATGGGTCTATTCACCTGAGAAAGGCATGCAGAGATCTTTAAATACACTCAACATTCTGCATGACTCCTTTTCAAAGAGTGCTTAGAAAGAGTGAAACTTCTGCATCCTGTCATTTGTCTTGGATGCCTAGTTTTCCAAATAGAGAGCATCTAAAACTTAGTGAACAATACTGAGGACTTCAGCTCCCCTCACAGCTCTGAGGCAGGTAGTATCTTCTTCTTAATCATCTCACATAACATGCCCTGAGCTTATTGTCCTGTTAAGAACACAACTTTACTACAAGACAATTTAAAACTCAAATGACTGCTGATTCACAATAAAGAGAAAGAATCCAATTCAAAGAACAGCAATAGCATGTGGTAGTGCTAGAAATGCCTTAACATGAGACCAGAAAAAAGATGCCCATGGTACAGCAATCCCACAGTCTTTCCAAGTCAAGATCCTATTTCCAGGCAGTAAGGCCTCTTCCCCAAGGGCACCTGTGTTTTGCTCTTGCTTAAAGACCACGGCCTAACAGCCTTAGAATTGCTCAGGCAGTGTGAGGCAGCCAGCCCTCGCCAGAGCTGGCCTGGTGCTGGTTACAGGGAGCCCCAGGAGCGCCAGTGCAGAGGGTGGCTTGCCCCTCTCCTGGGCAGGGCAGCTCTCTGGGTCTGGCTTTGCTGGTATTTGAACTTGGCAGTCACATTAACCAAGGGGTTGTGCCATGGAAGGGAAATGCCACACTGTGCTGCCAAAATCCTTGCCAAAACACCATCGATGCATTTAGCCACCTAGATGTGAGGATGTCTGCCCTCCACTCCCCTTTTTTGACTTACAGATAGTCTTAGCAGGAAGGGCTGAACCCAAAAGAAGTCAGGCTCATCCTTCCTAATTTAAATAGCATGAATATCATATATGAATTATCGACAGCCTGAGACTGATCTGTCACAATGGCATTAAAAAATTATTATTTATTTCTGGAAAAAAAAGGGCAACTTTTACAGATGCCTAAAATGCTTCTATTTTGTGAAAAAAAGAGGAAGACAAAAAAGACAAATGATGAACGGGCATAAAACCAAGCATGGGATTCCATTTCCTTTTCCTCAC
>JAUBNY010000044.1:305599-338301 GCA_032275445.1 Crypturellus soui | reverse complement strand
GCAGAGCAGACACCCACGTGTATCACCTGGTTACCTGCGTATCCCTTCATCCTTAAGAGCAGGAAATCAGCATGCCAGGAGAGGCCCAGCTGCAAGGCAGCAATGGGCAGCACCATGCTCGGTGTTGGGCCACCGGCGTGCTCACTGTGATAAATGCTCTGCAGGCGCTGCCACGGCACGACAACACACCAAAAGCACACAGCTATGCCACAGCAAAACTGGGAAAGGCACCAGACACTCAAATGAAGAGGAGGGAGGAGGGCATTTCTACACTTGTGTCCTTGTATCTTAGAAACCTGAAAGATGCAGGCAGTGAGCAGGAGCCCCAGGAGCCAGGGCCCATGGCTCAGCCCTGTAGGAGCAGGATGTCCGGGTACTGCGCGGCTCACGGCTCAGCCCACCCCAGCAGCTCACGTTCGTGTTGCATTCACATCTCCCCTCTGGCCTACTAATATATACAGGCACTCGTGCTCATTGGCATGGTGACTGTGCTTATGTCAGTCACGCTTCTTTGTATTCTCCCTGCTTCGCCACTTGCTGTTGTGCAAAGGATGTGTGCGGCTGCCTCAGCACCTGCTAGAAATCTCCAGCTCTCGGCTCCTCTCTCCTTCTCCTTAGCACTCGGTTCTCACACCAAGTATTTTCTATTCGCTTTCCAATCTGATTCTCATTTTATTACTTTTTCCACTCTTATTTTTCAGCTATCTGGCTTTCCTGGTATTTCTTCCTTTGTTATATTTGCTACATCATGCAGGTTTTGTTGCATTTGAATCACAGCCATTCAGAGCCTTATTAAAGGACAAAAAGGAAGAAAAATCCCAGCTTTTCCCCTCCCCCTAAGAAGCCAATATCTTGCAAAAGCGAAAGGCGAGAGACAAGCAAACCAAAATTGTTGTCTGGCCTGACTCATCACCATGATGAAGTCTGAAAGCAGCTGTACATGGCAGCAACTAACCCCGTGACCATACAGCCAGCTCACTTGGATGGGGGTGCCTGGAGACACTAGGGGGGCAGTCGTGGTGTCCCCACTCCTCGCGGTCCTGCGCGCTCACTGATGTTTGCGAGCAGCAGTTGGGCAACAGCACAATAAATTCATGTCACAACAGTCCTTATCAGGAAACTGATTCAGCTGAAAACACACCCAACTAAAAAGATGTTTTCGGCCATTCCCATCTAAACACGAATTACAGATAACCAGAATTCCTTGACGCGTCCTCAGTAAAAGCATTTTGTCAAAAGCCCAGTTTGGACAAAGCTCAAATGCTCTATAAAAACACTGTGGGTTTTGGCAGTGTTTGGGCTGGAAAGGTTCTGGAGTCCAGGGCAGACCCTCTGGTTATTTATAAAGACTACAACTGAAAATCCAGGCCTTGCTGTGAAAACCAGATGTTTTGATACGAAATAATGTCATAAACACATTTAAAAATGGGGTAGCTACAATACGAAATTAAAATAAATTTCAATCCTCTAGCATTTACTTTGTCACCCGAATTCTCTCTTCCTTTTTTTTTTTCCTATATTTTTCTTCCTATATTAATACAGATACCTAAATGGTACAGTGCTATGGGGATTCTTTTTTATGTAATATATAGAATTATCGCTTGAACACCTTATTAATTCTGAGTGTTACGTTTGCCTGCTTTGCAGGACATCCTTCTCATCACAAACACAAGGAGTGCGCCTTGCGACCTCCCCATCTCCAGCGTTCCTCTGCGCTGCCCTTCAGAGCCAGGTGAACAACACAGAGCCTCAAATCACAGCCAAAGCTTCCAATTTCTTTCTTTCAGGACTTCACTTTGCCAAACCCCTGCCACGCGGAGCTGCACCTGGGCACCTGCCTCCCACATTCCCAATTCATTATTTCCTATTTTCCTGAAGATTTTCCCCTCCATTTGCCTCTAGCATTTCTTTAACTCAGAGCAGCCAGCTTCAGAGGAGGCTTTTGCCTTTGCCCTCCTGTCTCTGGCACTTCCACAGCTCTCACTGATTTCTGAGAAATAATGATTACTGATTCATTAAGTTTATCAGCGTACCCTTCCAGGCTGATACAAACCATGTAGGCTAGATGATCTGTATATATTCACATTCTCCCTTACCTGTTTTCTAACAGCTTTCTTCACAAGGTCTGCATTACCTCCCAATCCTCCTTTATTTTAAAAGTTCAATGTTTTGATGACTTTGCTCATCACTCCCTCCCTTCCTCTCCTCACCCATTAACATATTTTCTATATTGCTCTCCCTGTTGATGTAGTTATGTGCTTGGTTCTCACTCCATGAAGGCCATTTCCTCCAGCTTTGCCCGCCACGCTACCTTGCTCAGGCCCTGCTCTTGCTTGCTTTCTTCTGCCCTCTTCGCTGCTGGTGAAAGGGTTCCTTGACCCCTTCTGCGTGCATCCACAATGGCAACAAACCCGCTGGTGCGCGGCTCTGGCGCAGGGCTGCCAGGTGAATAGGAGTATCTGCACTACCACATGCTTGGCGCAAGCATCAACTGCATGGCCAGGGGTGTCCTGGCTCCTAATCCCTCCCTTGACTCCTCACGTGCAGGCTGAGCTGCAGGAAAGGCTCTGCAGCAGGCACGGCAGCCCTTGTTTTGGAGACTGGCCTCAGCTAGTGCCTGCCTGCCCTCTTGCAGCTGCAAAGGCACTGAAAATCTGGGCCAAGTTTCCTTGCATTTTCCTGTTCTGAACAGATTTCAAGTTTTTGCTCCATAGCTGAGCTGGATACCAACCTTTCCTGTGCTCACTGGATCACAACCACGTCAGTTTTCCTAGGTGCTTTCCCTGCTAACTAAAAGGGAAAAACAAGCTACAGGAACAAGGACATGCTGAACACCAACCTACCAGCAGAGCAGAAAGTGACCTACCAGCAGAGCCAGAGTATGGACTAACATCGCATTGCCCAAGCTCCACCAAGTGCTTGTCAGCCTTGTCCAAGCCTCCCAGCTCCTTTGCAGGAAAGGGAGGAGGCTGGACACTTACTGCCTGCCTCAGAGACGTCCGTGCCCAGCGTTAGCCTAGTGCAACATGCCCCCACTTCTCCCCGGAATACAGCAGTCATGTGGCATGTGGGAAAACTTCCGGATCCCAGGGGGACAGCCGGGCCCTGGTGTCACTGAGTAAGGATGCAGCTGTTATTTATGTGCAGTGGAGCAGGTGGAATAGCTGCTGGAGATAAGGAGTAAACAGGAAAGAGAAAGGCATTTGCATGAAAGTCAAATTCAGCTGAAAGCCCCACAGAAAAGCAAAATCTCTGAGCCTCGGTGTGCACAGGCTCTGCCGCTGGCAACGTGCGGTGCGGAGCACAAAGGGCCGCGGCGTGCGGCAGGCACCCGAGCGCTGCCACCGCACACATAATTAAAAGCAGCAATGAAAGGGCGGCTTTTCTGCCCGTGCTCCACTCACAGCCGCAGCTCCTGCGCCGCAGTAGCTGAGTGGTCCCTCTGCACCAACATTTGCATTATTGCCAAGCTGTAATTGGGATCCCCACTTAGCCCGATGACTCTCTCTGACCATTTTCAGACCTTTACCATTCAAGTCAAGAGCCTTCTTCCTCTAGAAATTATATTAAGATTTGAAAGCACATTTCCTAATTTGTTTTAACAGGCTGGAATGATTTCTGTCTATACCCATGTTGTTTCACGAGCATGTAACTAAAAAGTAAACCAGAATTCATATCCACAATTCTTTCTAAAAACAGATATATAGGAATTCAAAAATTTTGATATTGCTAAATCTCTCTTGTCATGGAGCAACATGAAATGATGAAGAGGTCTTTCTTTCTCCCTCAGACAATAAGGGCCAAATTCACAGACAAATCTAAATGAATCTGAAGTGTTCCACCTAAAGCAAGCTATCTGGTATAAGTAGGCGACCACTTATTTTAATTTATACCTTCTTACATCCTTCTGATTGCTCTCTCCCATGCTACACATCTCTTTCAGTCCCTCATCACCTAAATTATTCCATATTAGACTACTTCAGATTCGGTTGGAACAAGAGGATTAATTTCAGAGAGGATGTGTAACACAGTGTAAGTTCTACAGACATTTCAGAGACCAGTCTGCGAGAGTGGACAAGATCTCCAGAGCGGGATTTGTTAGTCCTTCTCCTAGTTTTAAGGGAAAGGAGTCCTAATTCCTTTACTGTTTTAAGGAAGCAGCTCAGGAATCCTTAGGAAGTACACACCACAGCAGCCTACATTTACTCAGACCCACCTCAGTTTCAGCCCAATAAGAGTATTTCATGGATCTGCCCCTTCCAAATGCAAAGCTGCACTGGGAAACAGCAGGAGAAGTTCTTTCTTAGGGAGATAGAGTAAACAAAACAAACCAGGTGCTACTGAGTACATACTTGGATATCTAAATGTAAGCCACAGGAACGTCCAGCACTACCTAAGTCCATTTTTATTCCCTTAAATGGGAGGTTCAATAATCAGAGCGGTTACAGCTTCCACTGAGCACTTGCTCTTTATAGCACTCCCGGGAGGAGAAAATCAAGCCATTTATTTAGGTGGCTTCCTATAGCTGGAGGTTTGTAATTTCAGTCTTGCAAGCCTGAATGTTTGCGCATGATATAAAAAGACGTGAAACAGATATTGACTAAAATCACCTCGACATTTAGATAGTTCCTGCATGTAATAAAATGTCCCTGCCAGCATGATCGGTTTTCCTGTTGGTGCCAATTCAGGCCGGAGATAAACAAGCACAACTTCAGAGAGGCCCGTGGCGTTTGCCCCAAGACAAACCGGGACCTGTAAATCCAGTCAGGACACAGGGCCCACAGATACTTCAGGCTTTTCCCAGCCTCGTTGAAAAGATCATTCCCTTCTTATATTTCACATGGAATTTAAAGATGGTTACAAACTCTCAGCCTGGTGTCCAAAGCGGAATTTTTTACCGCAATATTTTTGAAATGTACAAACTTTTTTTCCATTTAACATATCGGAGACTTCTCCCACTGGGCAAACTGAAACAAGTTTGCTTTCAAGCCAGTTCCAGTTGGACAGATGTCGGTATCACAAGTGCCACTAAAGTTGGTATTGTTTAGCAATATCCTTGTCAAACAACATGCGCTACGGCAAAGAACAGAAGCAGTACCTACATTAAATTTCCTTCTGACCTACGCAAGTTGTTTTTTTCACGTCACAGTCATGAGTACGGAAATTCCTGTACCTTAGGAAGCCAGAGGACTTGCCAAGGCAAAAGTTCAGGATCTGCAAGCAGCACTGAACCCAGCATTCTGCATGTGGCTCCCCACAGAGGAGAAACGGACATTAAATCTCATGCTAAATCGTGTTTACTCACAGCAAATATTTCTTCTTGCAAAAAGCATCGCCGTGGCATTGTGCAAAGCTGTATAAACAGTTGTAATTTTTGTCCTACTTTTCGATCCTTGCAGCTTGCGTCCAGGTTGCTGAATTGTTCAGTTGTCAAGGGCAGGTTTAAAAATTTTATGCGCAGGCATGGCACATGATGTAAGCTCTCATGCACCTGCCATCTCACGCGTGAAGAGCTTCGCCGGGGCCCGGCAACGCACTGGCGAGGTTAAAGACAAATAAGAGTGGCTTTCTGGGAGGACACAACGCAGCGAGCTCAATTTTGCAATGAGGAATTCAAAAATGTTTTAATCTCAAATTAGATTTTGTTTTAAGACTACTCCCCAGTAAAATGTTGTCTGTAAATCAATGAAGCTGTGCAACTTGCTTGTGTAAACATAGGCACACTAGGTGCTTTGCCTGTCTTAGATATGCTGTCATCTATTCCTGATAGACTTGTTTTTTTCTTGTCCCTATGTAGTCACAGCGCCTGTTGTTCTTTGTGCACCACTATGATATAATCCTTCTTCTCTTACGTCACATGCTGAAACACTGTCACGGCATTGAACTATGATTCCTCTGAGGATTTAGAACCTTGTAAGGCTGCACTGGCTATAACATTACATAGTAAGTTAGGAATCCAGAAGAACTGACCTTTCAGTTCAACCACCTTAAAATAATGCATATTAGCTTTTAATGCATTCACTAGTAGCACGCAGTTGTGCAGTAATAACAGTTGCATGAAGTTGTCATCTTAATTTTGCCATGTAAATAGCAGATCAAAACATAGACAAATACAAGTAAATAGAATTAGTCTGCAAGTCCCGAATAAATGCATGAGCTCACTTTGGGCACATAAGCAGCAGCCTCCCTGTGGCCTTCACTGGGAGTATCCACATTTCACTATGTATGTTTACAAAATCTGGGCCTTAATTTGAGAGCTCTTGATTTTTTTTTTCATAGACAGGACTCAGGTTTGCCCTTTACATCTTATTGGCTTCAGTATGAATTATATATGAACTTCCAGGAGCAAGGTAAGGACCACAGTCATTTTTCCCTCTTCCCAGTTCCCAGCCATTTCTTTTCATTTATTCCACCCCAGCAGTTAGGAAAGGGAGTCTGGGGACTGTAGTGTCTTTTTGGCAGCGAGAAATAGAAAGTCACAGTTTGTTAATATACAGAGTCTTCAAAATACACAGGTAAAGCAAAAAATGCTACAGGAAATGAGTCTGAAGAGAGGGATTTATGTCTAACATAGACAAACTGTTAATCCTATCTCTCTCTGCCAACAGCTAGTCCAGGCCTCCCTGTTCCCAGCTTGTTCCAGGGAGACATGTGAATGCAAGGCCTTCAAAGAGACACCTACTCTCCCCCAACAAGAGACCTGGCAAATACTAGAGAAAACAAAGTCTGATGAGAAGGAAGATGTTAAGGGGTAGCCAAATTCCTTCCTATGGGACACTGGCATGTAGCTGTCATTTGTGCTGTTCTGAAATCCTCCTGGGCCTCTAAGTTAATACTGATTAGACCCAAAAAGTAAAATTGGTAACTATGAGGTAAAGACACATTCATGTCCTTCAAAAGAAAAGCTAGTAATGCAAAGAGTTTCCAATTACCCTTTAATTAAAATATTAATTAATTAACAAAGTGTATTTATGGAATAATTATATAATTTCACACACCATCGATTGTATTTTAAACAAATTCCTTTAATTAAGTTGACATGTGCACTTCACTCTCGACGGAGTTATTCTTAGAAACCAGCGCACGGCTGCCTTTAAGGAGGTGCAAACAGCACTGCAGAGGTTCACAATGGCCCGCAGTAGTGTTCAGAGACAGGACTGCTTCACATTTTTAACTAAATTTAATACTAGTGAATGTATCCCTGAAGGCTGAAGTCACCTATCTGCATAAAGATCCCGGGCAGGCACCAGGAGCACCAGCTTCCTCTCTAACAACATCCCTCATCCTGAGCTGGAGGGGCTGGCTTTAATAAACAGTTAATCATTATCCTCTTCACCAAGCCTGTTAAGAAGCTTAAGCAGCTTGGCATTGCTATGGTGGGACTGAGCTCCAGCTACCAAATCGCATCCCGCTGCTGGCACGTGCAGAGAGCACAGCATGCCAGCGGGACCTTTACAGAGGGCTCTGTGCACTTTTGGCAGCTTCCTCCTCAACCTCGTCCATTCTGCTCTGCCTTGTGTGCTCCATTCACAGGACCCCGGTCTTGGTTTTCCTTCCCACACCTACATACAGTCCGGGTCCGCTCCACTCTGCGGCCTTGCTGCTCTCCTGGAGCTCATGTCAGGACCTTCTAATGCCCCTTTCACAGCCTGGCTCTTTGATGCCCATTGCCAGTGATTCCCAAATGTGGGATTCCGAATTACATGTTTGACTCCAGTCTTTAACCTGTTTGGAAAGTTTCTCCCCGTTCATTTGGCCTTTCACATGAAACTAAGACTGCTCCAGAGTTTCCTGCTCTCTCGGCCTGCAGTATTCCTCTGGCTGCTGCCCCAGTTTGATAACAGGTCCGTGCTTCCTCCCGTTGGTTATTAAGCAATGCTAGCTTGCTGATCAAGCAATAATAAGAGAGTTACTTTCCTGTTGCCAACATTCCCTTTCGGGAGCTCCATTCAACTTATGCAAAAGTATTTGCTGAACTGTTTCTGAGCGTTCGGTGCTTTCGAGAGCACCAGCGTCCTGGTAGTCCTTCGCCAGTGTCCCTCAAGGTTCACCACTTGCAGCACCTTCCCCCACCAGGAGAAGCCCGTAGAGCTCTTAGTCACACACGCATGGATGGCCTGGTCTGCGCTGCGACTTGCTCGCCACGCAGCTGGCAGTGCATCGGCAGCGCTCGCCCCGGCCGCCGCTGACCGCCTATTTGATGAGAGCGGCCAAATCCTGCTTGCTACGCGCACAACAAGAACCTCAGAGAACTCATCACATAGTTCCTGCCTCGCGTAGAGATGCTGACTTGAACTGATGTGACTGAAGGAACGGGAATTTTACCCATAGGGATCTTGTCCCAGTAATGTCACTGAAATGGGTTATTCATGAACACGAATATCAGAAGCCGAATCTATGTGAGAAAAGAGAATATAATGTGCCTCTGGATGTTTACAGTCATATTTCAATCCTTTATGCTTCCTAACGTCTTCAAAGTGATTCTTTGGGTCATCAGAATCTGAAACTTCAACTGTCATTACTTCTCACTCTTGTTTTTGTTGAGACTTCATACATAATTTAGTGAAAATTGTGAGAAATTAGGAAGAAAATAAATCCTCGGACTGCCCTATCTAGCTCCATTCACTTATCCCACCTGCAATTTTTTTATGACATCAGTAGCAAGAATGATGATGGACTGATTGAAATTTTAAACACCCTCTTAATACTGTGTGGATTCTTTTATTTTTCTCAGTCACAGCCAACTGCAATAAGGATCTTGAATTAAAATTTGTTATTTATTGCCACAATTGGCAATAGAAACCCATATTCAATTTTAGCCTATATATGTCTGATAAAAAACAGTCTGATGCAGAAATAAGTTAAGAGCAGCAAGATGGTCAGAATATGAGCAGTGTACCAATATTTCTTGCTGATGGGCAAAGCTTTCCAGATCCTTTATTAGGAACCAGGACGAAGCTGGGACATGACTTAAAACAATCAGGCAGATTCAGAGCTAGTAAGAACAGCAAAAGCTCCATCAACTTCTCTTTCCACTACCTCAGATTCTCCTTTCGCTGTTAGGAAGGAAAAACTGAATTGATAACTTTCTATTATAATAGTGCTAATCTATGCCTGCAAATGTTTAGGTACATCTTCTATTTCCTGCCATTTACATCAGTGAAGGAGAAGTACCAAATTTTTATTTTTTTCTTCTTTTTTAAATCTGTAAAATTGTGCCATTAAGTCCATACTTAGGTAGATAAATGGCCTGGTGTGCTAAACACCCACCAGTTATTGAAAGCACTACCCCTTTTTTTTTTCCCTAGAATCATAAGACTCACTCTATACTACTCCCTGCAAAAGACCCTTTACATCTCTACCTCAAGATTTCAGAGCATTTTGTCCATAGCCAAATCTATGGTCCTAGCTGAACAATTTTCAACCCCTCATAAAGCACAACAAATTTTCTTGCTCTCATAGCCAACTTCTTTCTCTCATCCCTCCCTTTTCTTCCCAGCCTCTGCCTGCTGATTCCAAGCCAGCTCTTGGACTTTCCACATGGCTTTGTCGTGACTGGACCAGTTGTTCATCTTAGTGTGTCATCCCAAGATTGCAATTATCTTTTTCTCCTTTATTTTCTGCTTCAACTCCTTTGTCTTCAGTCCGGCCTTTGAATGGTTTTGCTTCCCATCTCCCCAGCCTGTCCACTCGTTCTTCTCTCTGTTTTCCTCTCTGCCTTCTCTGGAAGCCCATAATCGCCCCTCTGCGTCTCCCTGCTTCACCTCCTTGCCTCTCCCCCCGTGCTCTGGTTACAGTTCTGCAGGCAGGGTTTATGAGCAGGGATCTCTAGTGATGTCCTCCAGGAATACGCTTTGGCACACACTGTCTGGACTGTTCAAGCCCTACTGCACCCCTGAGTGTCACAAAAAGCTCTACGCAGAGAGGCAGAACAGAAAAGAAATGCTTTACAGCCACTTTCTTGTATGCTATTTTTTCTCGCAGCATCTAAGGAAGATTTAGAATGGGGGGAGGAAGGAGCCCAGATTTACAAACAGCAATCAGACAGGTAAATATTCTGCAGTTTAGTTACAGCCAAGGGACTAGAGAATGAGAGTATTTAAGGAAGAACGTGCTAAGTGCTCTACACTCACAACTGAGCCAGCAACTTCTAATTCTCCTGCAGTTATCACTCAGTTACCTCAGTACTAATAACACCAAACACCGAACCCACTCGGCCTCTATAGAACTAGTTACTACTCTGTGGCCGCATGTGGGCTGCTGAGCCGGGCGGCTGCTGCAGGCACTCCAAGCTCCCTCCGCTGAGACCACACAGGCCTGCGGGGCACTCAGCTCCGCTTCCTTTGCCAGCCAGTTTGAGGAGAACAGCAGTGCTACTGAGAGCAGACTGGGAACAAGCTTTCTAACACCGCTCACAGGTTTGAGAGACAGGCATGACTCGTCCTCAGCTGCCTCCGGGCACCGTGGCAGAAACTAGCCTGGTGCAAGTGGAGAGCGAGGACCTCACAGATGGCATGGTGGAGCCCTACTCACATCATGGCAGTAGGCCTACGTCTCTCAACTCTGTTCAGCATTATTACACCAGCGGTGGACTCAGTTTTGACTTTGGAGTTAAGCATATGCCTATCTGCAAGGACTGAGACATATCACTTATTTCATACAGCTTAATAATGTGTTCAAAAGATGAGTCTAACGGCACAGAGAAGCAGAAAATATTGCAGTGACCTAGAAGCCAAAGCTGTCCTACCGAAATCAGGAAAAACTTGGCTCACAATGCAGGCCGGTTATTAAACTGAAACCATCTTAGACTGAAGGTTTTAAATGTGCTTTGCATTACACGGCAGAGACAGGCACTGCACCTAGGTACAGGACTGCACCTGGCGCCCCAGCTACAAAATGTCCTGGAGAACTTGCCGCACCCACCACCCTGTTCCTCTTTCTATCACACTTAACATTTGTGTGGAGTGCAGAGGAGAGCTGTCTGGTGCTAAAAGCACCAGCTTGGGGTCTCTTACAACAACGGGGAACTACATCTGGCAGTCACATCCAGCACACATAACTCACACCTTTCCACGCAAACCCTGAGCAGCAGCCAGCCAGCCCTAGGACTCCTCACAGCAGCTCTTTCCTGCCTCCATCCACACCAACTCAGCACCTGTCGTAACGATTCATTCCACGATGAAGACCCACAATCTATTACTTCTCTCTCATGTAACAAATTCAACATTTCACAGCACAGCATGCCTTTAAATCACCAATCACAAACAGTCAATAACATGTAACATGTGAAAAGAACTGCAAATATACTCAAGTATATGGTACTTTCCTGGTGACAACAGACACCCCAGGAACAATGCTTGGAAGGCAGAGTTTGTGTCGACAAATCCCAGAAGCAAAGAAATTCTATCTATATGTTTTAAGGATTTTATGCAAGATTTTCTTCTTAATAACTCACGGATAACAGGAAAAATAATGTGCCCAAACCTGGTATTTTAATTAAACATTGTACATTTCTTAGCCTTTTTGTTTGCTTTTCTGCATACGTTCTCCTCTAAGGTCCCCAAAGCTAGCGAACCTGAATACTTTAAGACATTCCCCTGCAATATATAATTGAAATTCTTTAAAATATTTAGAGAGTTCTTGGAGGGAATGTTCTGCAACAATAAATTACTGCGGAGCCTTGGTAGCAACACCAATGGCTGAGAGGGCACAGCAGATTTTAAAATTCTGTTCTTAGCTACTTACTATTTTGTGTTTCTGCTGAATTTTGAAGCATTAGCTCCAAATTATAATCCATGGAAAGTTTTATTCTTTTGATTCCTAATACAGTTTGACATCATCATTCAGAAATTGTTCTATTTTAAAACTGCAAATCTGTTATACTTAAAGCTGAATGAAAGGGGCTTATTTGGTCCTTATTTATTTATTGTTTTTTGAAGAAACAGAAATTTGAAATAACAAAACTGGATAGCCCATTGAGATTGAAGGTTTTTGCCCCAAACTGTGGGTTGTTTCAGGATAACTAGTGAACTCGATCTAGTGAGCACTGCACATGTATGAATCTAACCAAGTGTGGGGACAGCCCAATGGAGGGGACTCTTGCTCACAGCCAAGGACTTCACAAGGTGCAACCTCCATTTACAAGAGATTTAGTTCATAAGAGACACATTCCTTCAAGTACTAGCTTTCTAAGAACAAACCAGTACATGACTGCATAGAATTTAAATCTTCACTATTATTTCTTAGGCTTATAATTGATAAGTCTTAAAACACACGGAGTAGAAAGTAACTGCTCATCCTGTATTTTTGTATTTTGCAATAAAAATCACTTTACTTTTCAGACAGATTAGATTTTATGTTATTTTGGCCCAGATTTTTAAAGGTATTTAAGTGCTCAATTCCTATGCAACTGCTTAAGGAGACATTCAGCTAAGATAGATCCTCACTGCAGTGGAAAGTCTATGCTGTGCTACCCCACTTTTTGCCTCCATGTTTTACCATGGCTTTTGCTTCATTCTTGACTTTTTTTTGCATAATACTGGTGCAGTATTTATGGCCTGTAGGTCTTTCCAGGATTTCCCAGGGTCTTCTTCTCCCTTTCTATGCATTGTAAGGAATCACTGAACTGACTCTGTCCCTTGCGAGGGACCAGGTCAGTACGGCACTGTGACGTGCTGCAACAGGATGCAGAACCCAAGCCATGTCGCACATCTCGGGTGAACCACCCTCTACTTCGCAAAGAGATACTTTGAACCTATAGTCGCTGCATACCATGTTCATCTATTACTTTCAAACTAAGAGAGGCAAAATGATAGATAACAGACCTTGAACTAGAAGACAGTGGACCAAATGAACAAGAGGGATCAGTTGGATTAAAGGTTTTTAAAAATAATCTGGAAATTTAAATGTCTGAGCAGATAACAAAACTATGATTTGCTATCCAAGTTTTAACAACAGTTTTCAAAATGAGGATGCTA
This sequence comes from Crypturellus soui, assembly GCA_032275445.1. NCBI lineage: Eukaryota > Metazoa > Chordata > Aves > Tinamiformes > Tinamidae > Crypturellus > Crypturellus soui. The sequence goes on along the minus strand of JAUBNY010000044.1, from coordinate 325,324 downwards.
TGAAGTAAATTTCTGCACATTTCACTAGCAAGCCTGCAGAGCAAGGAACATTGTCCTGGTACAGGCAATACTAATTGAAACGATAATTTAGATGAAGGAATATGACAAGGACAAACCTGTCTTGTTTCTTTAAAAAATAATAAGTCTTGTCCAATCCGTTAGATTCCTCTGAGGCTGCCAGCAAGAGCAAGCAGAGAAAAAACAAACGACAGTATTTGAACTTCCCAAGTGTTTGGCGAATTCCCCACCAGAACATTATTAAGGAAAACGAAACAGTTTTACGTGCAGAAGGTACTGTAAGTCCTGGCTCGGGAAGAGGTAAAGAAACTGCAAACAAAAAGGGTGCTGGAAAACAAAGGGGATTCCTATAACTTGTCCCTTTTCAACGGCACAAAGGCTCATACGTGATCACCACAGAAGTGATGTCAGAAGGGGGGACAAGCCACCCACAGCTGCCCTCCGGAGAGCCATCAATCACCAGCCTCCACTTTTTTCTCCCTGTCCCCCCGCTGACCCCAGGACACACAAAGGACCGGAGGGAGCAACCCCTCGAGGGAGGCCTGAGCCCCATGGAACGGCCACGCATGCAGGAGTAGGATGCAGGGCTGGGCAGGCCCTGCGCAGGCAGGAGGGCAGTGAGCTCTGCGCCGAGAGCACACAGCACAGCACCCACCCACCAATCTGCCCATCTGTCCGTCCATCCATCCGTCCACCAAGTACTCGCAAAGTGCTAGCAGAGGGCTTGGAGGTGCAGGCCTCCAAGAGCCTGCCAAATTTAAAGCCCAAATTTCCATTTGCCACAGTGGTTTTCATGCTATTTGATAATATTTTACTAGACTGAACACACTGAGGAAACCTTTTGTATTCCAGCCACGATGCATTATCTGGGCATAAATGCATATCTGTATTTCACATATTCTTTTTTTTTTACAGGTCAAAATAAGGTCAAAAGACCATGCATTAGTATTTCTTCTCCCTCAGTAACCCATGACACTTCTCAGTATACTTAACAGTATCCATAACAACCACTATTCCTTGAGGATATTTTAATTACAGCATTCTTTGGAACTGTTGATTGTTTATTGTGACAAGACAAAGAATATTGGAAAAGAAGATTCATTGAAAAATGTGCTTCAAACTAGGCTGAGGATGGTTGTTTTACCCTCGTATTTGTTTCTGATGCAGAAAAATCCGCATGAGACATAGGCTTGGAAAAAGAAAAAAAAAAAGGAAAAAATGTATATATTTAAATTGAAAAGGTGCCTGCGCCTACTATTGCTCTGCAGAAAGTGATGATGTCGAATAAGTTACTAGTGAGCTGAAGAAGAAAAGGAAGAATACAAAGAATACAAAAACAGTGATGGTATTTTCTTACTAATACTGAGCAATGTTCTTGCACCGTTAATTATTGTAGGCATTTATTGCAGTGGTACAAACATCAGAAAGAGGCATTCTTAATGTAAACAAAAGTAAAAATTACATCATATCTGAGGAAGAGCAAATAGAGGTACAGACTGGAATGTATATTTAAGGGAAAAATGTATTAAGGAAGTGAGAATGGAAAACTGATAATAAAACTCATTAAAGGGTAAATTAACCAATTAGAAAAAGAGGAATGAAATGATCTGCTTAGTTTAAAAAAATAAGCAGATGATTCTTCCCTCTCTCCTTCCTCCCCCATTACTGGCATCTGATATAGAGAATAAATCCAGACATTGCCTTTAAAATATGAAGTGTGGGTTTCTTTTCTGAGAATACAGGACGAATCCCCATTAACTTTAATGGGCAATAATATGTACCAACTCTGTATGTACGGAGCAGCGTGTGTACTTGTCCTGGAAAGACAGGGCTCCCTGCCCTGTCCTGGCTCCCCCCTCAGAGATACGACAGCACAGACACACAAGATACTTAGAATTACAGGTGAAAGCAATTAATGATACTGAACATATCTTTGCAGGATCGTCTATGTTTGGAAAAACTTGAATGCAGCTCTTCAGCTGATGTTAAGTCCAAATTACACCAGTGAGAAGGTTCACGTTTCATGCAGTGACAGCCAGCAGATCCAGCCACGTTTCAGCAAGAGGCTTCAGCATCAAACTTCAGCCACTGATCCATAAAGAACATTCTGAAATTTTCTGGCTGCAATTGCGTTATGAAAAATTGAGACTGCTCATGGCAGAGAATTAGTAGAGAGGACTTCGGCATTGAGGGGAAAAAAGAAAAATAAAATAATCCAGTATTCCCTCACACCTTACTTCAGCAGCGTGAGAGTCTCCTTAGGAGTATCGTATACGATGGGACACCTCACAATTAGGAAGTACATGAGCTGGAACCTTGATGTCAAGAACATCAACTGCCTGTGCAAGGATCCAGAGAAAGAAATTTCAGAGGAGGAAGAGGCACAATCTCAGAGAAAGGCCTTTCAAAGCGATCTGTGATCAGAGCTTTCCCTCCTCCTCCAAGTTAATTACTTAACCTCCAAGAAAAAGGAGCAGAGAAAACTGCTTACACATGACCTACAAAGAACAGGCAACATTAGAGTGAAAGAGCAAATCAGAGCAAGGAGAGAGTGCTTTTGCCTAGAGGCTGCGTAATGGTGGTGGGACACACAAAATTATGACATGTTTTTACTGGGGTTAGCACAGTGGGACCCTGCTTTCTAAACTAGAGTTCTAGACATTAACACAAGAAAGAGAAAAACAGACAGATGCTGAGTTTCCATGTCAAAAACATCTCAACCATCTTATTTTACAAGGACTACCTTTAAAAAAAGTGTGCATAGTTTCTCTCTCCAGTGTGTGCTCCTTTGCATCCCATTTGCTTCCTTCTTCACATTCTGAGTTTCCTGTTACTTACTCCACTACTGAATCTCACTCTTTTGTCTGTGAGCAGACGCAGCATTACATTTAAATTCCTGTTCTCATTTAGTTTAGTATTTCAACAAGGTACACGTCTTGTTTCCAGGCTGACAAGCCTGCTGAGGAGTGGCCGTGGCTGCAGAACACGTCCCACATACTGAGTGATTTACGGTAATTTCAAGAGAAAAATCTATTTAAGGGAAGAGAGAGAGAGGAGAGGAGAGGCACCTTTCTTATGCTTCCCCTTTCTGTCAAAACTGAAAAACAAGTGTCAAAAGCCTCGTCTTGTGTTTGTGTCAGCACTAATTATATCCCTGCTATAGGCCAGTTCTGAGCAGGCGCTGCATCCCCACTGAGGGAAACATGTTTCACATACCTGCGACAGGCAGAGCCTCGTCTCCCCGCCTCCCGGCGGGAATGCCCGTGAGGGGGGAGCGCGCTGCGTGCACAGCCCTTTCTTTGCCGCCTGGCACAGCGCCAGCTCCTTTCAGCAAACGCAGGATTCCTGCGCTTCGACCTGTATCCTGCCCCATCTCCACAGTCTCCCTGCTCGGTTGCCCCTTCTCATTTTCTGTAATCTCTCATTTTCGGCTTATGCCATGGAAACAATGGGGACATTAGACTATAAAAATCCTTCTGAGCACGGACATGGTATCTTTGCTTCACAAAGTCTCAGGAACACAACCAGAAAATGAGCAGGCTGAGCTTCTCCTTCACGCATGCAAAAGAAGCAGACTCGGGCCCTTTGATAGTTGTCAATTTTGGGTAATCCCAGTAGGTACATTTAAACCCTGGTTAAGGGCTCCCACATTCATTAAAAATAAATCCACTAGTTGTTTGCCTGTGTAATTATTGGGGATAATTTCCAATTAAGCAATTGGCCTCTGATGAAGGGACAGGTAATTGATCGGCCTGGTATGGCATTTTAGGATGGGGAGGGGGATAATTAGCTAAATGCAGCCAGCGAAACGGCTCCCTTCCACTGCACGGTCTTCCCCCACCTTTAAATGAAAACCAGACCTCATGCAGCTGTGCAGGCCACGGGCGCCTAAGCCTATTAAAGGAATCTTCTAATGACTGTAAAACTACCACTAATTGAAATAAAAATATTTTCACACTATTTTCGCATTGTGCAAATGGTTCCAAAATAATTCTTAATGCAATACGTGGTGCACAAACTGCTCTGCCTGACAAGTGCAGCATTTAATTTGCACTAATTAGCCCAAAGCGGGGGCAGTGTGAAATTAACATGATTCATTAATTCTGCAGCATATGTTTTACGCACTCGGTGTTTACGTTGCAAAACACCCGTCTTCTCCCAACCCCTATGCCAGACTTGGGGGAGAGCTGGGCAAAGCTGCTGGGATTTCCACATCTTTTGGGGGGCATTTGGATGTGATTTTTCAAACATGCCTCTTACCTCGCTGCCAGCTGGCGTCAAAGCAGCTGACGGCTTTTATGCTGTGCAGTCTCCCTCCTCCTCCTCAGCTGGATCCAAGCTCTGTTCCCTCAGGATATTCCTCTCGGTGGCTCAGGTCACTGTGGGGTAAGCACAGTCAGAATATCAGGTGAAGTCACTCAAGAAGCAATTTTCAAACTACTTTATATTCTAAAAAAAAAAAAATAATAATAAATCCTCTGTATTGACTAAACCTGTAGTTTTCATGATGCTGTTCCAATATTTGCTCCTATAATGATATCAAGAGATGTTCATTAAAGATCTAATCCAAGGCCCCACGAAAGTCAATAGACTTCCTCTGACTTCATAAGGCATAAATATGCTATCTTATAGTTATGCTATAGAGAACAGGACTCCATGAATCATAGAATCAAAATAAACTGCCTTCAAGTGAGCTGTGCTGAAAAGCATTAGAAATGTACCAGGCATAACTAAATACTGCATTTTGGATATTAAGTTATAACAACTGCATTTACTCTGTTGGACATATTCCCGACATTGAATTTGGTCCACTGTTTGCTGGGATACAGAATGCATCTCTGAAAAGGCCCGGAGCAACCCTGCACTGACAACTCGGGGGCACCACGGTCCACAGAATTACAAGGAACTTTGTTTCCTTGGCCTCAGCAGTGTTTCCTCCAGAATATATAGCTCTCTGCTCTGTATTCTGGAAAATACCTAAGGTGTACCTGTCCCTGTGAGCTCCTGAAAAGCACACTGGCACATTCCAAGCTTGTCTGCCTCTTGCATCTAAGTGCTAACCCACACAAATTACTCTTCACTAGCCTTAGAAATGCAGTGAAAAGATGTGTTGAGCTTTACCCATGTCCTGTGATCAAGAAGAGATCACAGAGAACAGAAGTTGAGACTGACTGTCTTTCATACCTGAGGGACCACAAGCAAGTAGCCCTGAAGCATCAAAGCGCAGCTCCATCCTCGGCAGGAAAGACAAGACAGAATGGCAGAAAGGACGCAGGGATTTGGCCATATCTTGTTTAAGGCAACAAGCGGGCGCTCAGTCTTAGATGTCAAGCATGTGAGCCAAGGGGGTGGCTTGGCCCAAAGGCCACATGAGAAACTGAAGCACCTCAGCACAGATAACTACTGAAGCGGTATGACCTGGGAGCTCACCCAGCCACGGCCCAGGAGGACAGGGAAGGAAGGTGCTTACTTGGGCCTCTTCCCAGAAAAGTTAAACTTGTGAGGAAGAATTTCCTTCACGTAATGGTAAGGGGACAACAGAGATTCCTCCAAGTAATGTTAAGGGGACAACAGAGAGAGATGACATTTTTGTGACGTAACCATGAAGGGAACTGGTGTCCTCCGCCATACATACACAAGAACCAGCTGAGCTAGAAAGCAGTCAGATTTGGGGAGACTGTAGGTTTTGGAAAACAAACAAAGAAACAGTTTAAACAGAGGCTTTGAGGGTGGCTTTCCTTATAATTCTTTTATTTATTTATTTATTTTTCAGTGGAAATCCAGTGTATCTCTTGGTCAGCAACTGATGTCAGAGAAGTAGCAGGAGCAGCAGATCATTTTGTCCCCCATGGAGACACACTAAACTCGGGACAGTCCCATCCCGCAGCTCAGACTGACCATAACCACGAGTCGGCTGCTTGCGCGCAGCCGGGCCGGCCGCCTCGGAGCAGAGCTGCGCACAGAGCTTCCTTGGTAGCAAGCGTCTCCTCAGAACAACGCTGTCACCAAACACACAGGAGACTGCTCCCAAACTAGACCTCCATTCAGCAAAATTTCCTGCCTGCCTGGGCATCTATAGAGGACTCCTACTTGTGTCGGTGTGTTGCAGGCTTTGTCTGGGGCAGACAAATGTCACCAAGAAGTGCTGTTTGATTATGGTACAGTTCTTCGAAAGGCTTTTAGGAAGCTACAGATTACAGCATTATCATGCAGCATGCAAAACATTTCTACGATACTTAGCAAGGATGAGGGCAAAATGAACACTCTAACCTTGAAAATACATGACCAAAGCACTGCCTGGTGTTTTAATATACAAAATGGCAAAGTTTAGTGATCTTTCAAATTCTGGTTCCCTGGCAAATGCAAAAAAAAATCCTTAGGTACAAAGCTCTCCTCTATGTAGTATCCTACATAAAGGATACTACATTTTCAAGAGTGCTTTGGCTACTTAGAGTATGAAAGGCACTTAGAAGAAGAAATGTGTATCCTTTGGTAAACTTCTTCCAGCCTTATTTTAAGCCTGTTCTTAAAGTTACAGGCAGGCAAATCCCCTTGCAGGTAGGCGGTATGGTGCTCAAATATCCTGACTCAAAGCTGTGCAAATACTAAAACAAGTGGCATCGGTTTATAAGCTAGGTACCTTCACTGCATGTCAACTCACTACATTAATTTCTGCACCTGTCAGAAATTAAGTAAGCTGCCTCTTTATTTTAAAGGGAGTTACTATGCACTTTGAAATAAATATTATTTCTATGAGAAGATTTTTTCTAGCATTGTTAGGAGATACAACTGTTGGTATCTTGTAACTATATGGAAGTGTAAACTCCAGGTGCTGTTAATGTAAGAGCTTCAACATGAGTTACTTAACCCAGAAAATTAGACTAGCACTTTTATTCTTTTTTTTTCTCATAAATTTTCAGGAAAGCTTTTGTTAAAATAAAAGGTCGACTCACATGGTCTCTGTCCCAAGTCACTGCTGAATGACACAAGCAGTCACCCTGACTCCAGTGGGACACTTCCCGGGGGTAGCATGAGCATGACTGGCCTGCAGCCAAACACTTTTTATATAACATATTTTAAATGAGCTACCTGATCAAATGATACCTGGTTATTTTTAATGCAGATAAATCCAAAACACATTTGTGTGCTATTCTGTGAAGAAGTTAAAAAACAAGAAGAGATTTAACTACATAATGCCTTGCTACTTAAGGTGCCTTTTTTATCTTTTAAAGTGCATTTCTTAATCTGAAAATGTGCCTGCTTAAAAATGGATCTGCTTGGTCTGCATAACCAACTGCACGTTTAATGGGCAGCAAGCTATTATTGTTACTTCTGTGCATGTGCCTATCTCGTACTGCTAGCATTTCAACACTCAAACCTGACAAAAGAGGGTATTTTCAAACTTGGCACTGGTGTTTTTTTTGTTTGTTTGTTTGCAGTTCCACACTATCCCTTTCTAATGCAAAACTTCTAAAATCTTGCTTGCTCTCCTGGAAATGATTTGCACAGCTCTAATACAAATGCTAGACAAAAACTGATGGGTCTGGGAGTGTCACATGGCCTTCCTGAGCAGAAGTTATGTTACTAAATCAGCATATTGATCTGGGAACACTGCGTCCTGGAATCCTGAAAATGTCAGGCACAGTCTCAGTGCTTCACTTCTTTAAAATCAAATTAATTTAGCCAGCTTACTCTGGAGGAGTAAATGATGATACCAGATACAGGCAAACTGCAGGGCATCAAGCACTCCAAGCCCTGCTGCTTTTGACCATTTTGAAGGGAGACCCCCACAAGGAAATAGCTGGGTCACCACCTAATTCTCCCATGGTGGAAAGAAAAGCCACAGGTAATCTGCATCTCTGCCTATGCCAAAACACAAGTCACAAGGCCTCATGATTCTCCATGGATCTTGGGGAATTCCAATCCTGACACTCTGTCAACAGGGTTGAGAGGTAAGATTATATGATTAAGTGTGACGATACTAATCCATCTACCTTACCCAGAGGGCACACTTGAGATTAAAGGCTCGTATACTACATGCCCTTCTGCCGCGATCTCCAGTTCTGCATGTACGTTTAATCAAATATGCTAATGCACATGGCCGGGGCTGCAGAACCTGGGGTGAACAGAGCACGGAGGAGGCAGGACCACCAGTGCTGAGAGTTTTGTAGTCACCAATGCGAGGTACACGTAGATATCGACACAAACATCTTCTGGGGAAAACAAAGGACAGTCTGCCAAAGGATAGTTACCAAGAGGCTATTTTCTTCTTCCCTGACTTTGCAAACGCAAAAGGAAGATGTACTTTGTACACAGGGAAAAACAGCAACCGGGAAGTTTCACAGCCTTTTGTATTAGAACAAAATTGATCCGTGTTCTCCACCTCAAGTACTGGCATATCCTGTCCTGGCCCCACCAAGAATACACACCTAAGTGCTTTGATTTCTACACCGCAGAGACCACATGCAGCATGTGACCCCAAAGAGAGACAAACTCCAAACCTGCCCTTTCCCACCACATAGGAAAAACAGGGCTGGAAGGCAGTGCTGATGGTAAGAAACCTTGCAGAAGGTCATTCAGCTCCCTAGCAAAGGAGGAGGTCACTGAGGCTGAGGCTGGATGCAGAACAACTACTGCGATCCTCTCATCTACTTGGCAGGTCTTGAACTCCTCCAACCTGCAGACTAGTCCAGCCAGAGGTAGTATCAGACATGTACTTCTGGGCTTCGTTACCCTCGAGCTGAGCACTCCTGTTCCATGCTGAAATGCTTACTACTGCTACAAGGTAGGCCTCCAGCTAGATCAGTTCACACTGGTACAGGAACGCTTCATCAAGCCACTGCTTACTGGAAATCTTGGAGGTGACCCAGCAACCAGTGTAGTGATCTGTGGGCCACCAATACAGAAGCAGGTACCTCAGGAGGATGCAGCTACAGAAAGGGACAACAGCATTTTGTCCTGTCTGGACCCTTGGGGATGAGTTGGCCAGACTAATATCCACTGCTAGTGAAAATGCACACACGCAAGCTGTTGACACCCTAAGGCAGCAGGAGGCTAGAAAGCCGAGTATGTTACCAGGATGACTGTAGTTCTTCGCGAGGTTTCAGCAGAGGAAAATTGTACAAAGAAATTGCCTGGCAGCTTCCTTGCCCTGCTTCTCTGCTGAGGGAAGGATAAAATAAAAACCACCCACATTTCCTTGTTAGGATAAACTGGAGGATTCATATTGTTCATATTTGAAATGAGATTATGCAAAGGAGGGCTGGATTGCAGGTTGTTTGATGAGCAAGGGAGAAAAGCTGCTCTGGGTCTCAGCAGGCTCAAACCTCCAAAACTCCTTCAAAACAACATAAACAACAGTGATGTTGCGCTGCCTGGAAAATATTACACCTCCCACATTTGCAGAAACTGTGCACAAGGAAATACAGAGCCTAGGAACCGTCAGGATTCCGGGAAGGGGGTAGGTAGCAGGCAGCAAAGAACTGCCTAGCACGTCGCATGAAGCCTCATGCACAGGGCAGCAAAAGGCAGCAGCCCTCACCCGCGCCAGCCACGACTTGCGCCTGTCCCTCTGGCCCCCCAGGAGCCTCCCGCGGTTTTGCTAAATGGGCGCAGCACTGCCTGCATCGATGGCCATTTGACTGCACCAAAGTGACAGTGGCACAGGAGCCCATCCAGGCCCCTGTGTTTAATTCCACTCCTCTTGCCAGCATGAGGAGATAACCCACATTTCCCACTACCTCCACTTTACTCTAGGATGTTTCTCACTGTCTCCGGTTGGCCCCGACGAAGGCAACTTAGTGGCAGCTTTGATCTCTGCTCTCTGGAAAGTTCTGTATTTGGGCTGCTCAGACGCACCGAGATGTTCAAGAATATCATTAAATCAAAGCTAATCAGATGGCTTCCTGCTCATCTCAAGATACTGCTCAGATTTCTTCATTTAAAGCCCTGCATAGATTTGGCTTAATCTGCTTCGCAATTCTTTCCTTTCTGATTCCTCCACTTATCTAATATCGCTTTTTCTTTGTCATTTCCCATGCCCTTGTGACACAGCCTTCCTGTAAGTTTTCACCTCATCTCACCATTGATTTTCCAGCCTTGTCTGAGGCCGCCTTCCTTTTCTCCTTTGTGTCTTAATTTCTCTCCTTGAAAAGCCAGATCTATTTCAGCTCGGCTGCCTCTCTCCAGGCCGGGAACAACGCAAGCGTGCTACAGTCGCAGTTGTGTCCTATCCAGAGAGGACACTGCTCACAGGATAAATTGAGATGCTACAATACAGTCATTCTCCTCTGAAGCTTTCTATGCTCCTCGGGTGGTCTTGCGCCAGACCCTCTGCAAAACCTGGGATTTTACAAATTGCAAGTCGGTGGCTTTTGATGCTATGCTGCTTAGATCTCACGTTGAAGAGGATAAATCATTCCCGTTCCTTATTCCTGATTATTTTCCACCCTATATTGCATAAAGTAAGCTGGTATTACCATAAAATATGAAATCCCCAGGACTGTATCTAGTATTTCTTATTTTTCATGCCCATCCCCCCAACACTCGTGCACTGAACCTCGCTGCGCCTTTGTAGGCAGTCATGGATTTCTATCATCTGAGGATCAGAGCACTAGGCATCCATCAAGAAGAGTAAAATATTCACAGGAAGAGACTACAAGATGAGGAGAGGGTCCAGAATGCATAATGTGTGTCAGAAGAACAGATGTACATAGAAAATAAAGTTCAGCAGACCGCAATAAAAAAATTATTCCATGACAAAAACTGCACATTTTTCCATGGCTGTCATAGATTTCATGGAACCAGTGAAATCCAGCCATTTTTAGAAATCCCATGAAATTTACCTTTTCACCTGAATCCATACGAAATCAGAATTTTTCCCTAAGAGACCCCATAAAAATGGCATATTTCTTTAGAAGACCCCATGAAATTATATAGAATATTGCAGTTTCTTTTAGTCTAGCCTATCTCTGAATATTAAATGACAACTTCAGTTATTGAAACTTTGCATTTCTCCCTTTCAAAAAAAAAAAAAAAAAAAAAGATTAGGCAAAAATATAATACGAATGAAAATTGTCTTCCATAGGAGAGAAACTAAGAGTCCTCATAAGTATACTGTAACTAGCACACAAAATTTTGGATTTATATACATTAAATTGTTGCTGAATTCAAGAGGAATCCCCACAGAACATTCTCCTTTTGACTAAGGAGAAATTGATATTACAGGCATTTGGTGGGAACAAAAATGCACAAAGGTTTGCAAGGAGACTCTCTACTTCTGTTTTTTTAGGCAAGCAGATAGGGACTGAAGTTATAATTCTGGTACGTGAACAACACTGCAGAGCTGCAGCAGAGAAAGTGCCACCACAAACAACAACATTATGAGGCAAATACGATTTTGTCAATTTACTCTCCAAACACTCTATTTGTTAAAATAAATTCCCAGATCTAGCAAAGAGGGGCAGATGCTGTGGCACAAGGATTCGTTTATCTCCTACAGTGACTGTTGAACATTCGTTCTGCCGGAAAAAAAAAAAAAAAGAAAAAGAAAAGAAAAAAAGAAATCAATATAGCAATTCAAAGCCTGCCTTGCACAACTTGGTGAGTGTACATCCCACATCCCAGGCTGCCACAGCTCCAACATTGCCTTTCTCAGCTTCATTCAGGACTCCTGCACTTGCCCAGTAAAACACCAGAAACTGAGCTTCTGTCCATAGGAAGACTCCATTGAGCCTTGACGTAAAAGCAACACCTTCCATCAGCAGAATTTTTGTCACTGATGATAACAGGATTAAGCTCAGGCTGTCGACCTGAGCTTGGAGATCTGATGGGAGGCAAAAGAAAGAGTTAAGGAGAGCTGGTTGCTCCTCTGAGAAGATCCAATGCAGACAAGGAAAAAAAGATGCAGCAGCAGGAAGATAATGGCCTAGAAAGAACAGATTAAGGTACCCTTAAATAAATTAGAAGCCTTCAAATTGACTGGGCACAATGAATTTCAACCCAGGATTCTTAAATAGCCCCTTACACAATCTCTGAATCACTGGACAGCTACCTCGGAGAATGCATGAATAGAAGATGAGGTGCTGGAAGGCTGGAGAAAGCAAATGTAATACCCACCTCCACACAGGGGGACAGCAGAGCTAAGAAGCCAGTAAACTTGTCTTCAATTCCCAGAAAAAGAGCAGAAGAAGTAATCAAACTATTTATAAGCACCTAGAAGATAACATGGAAATGAATAGCAGCTAGTATGGATTTGTAGAGAATAAATCCTGTCAGATCAATTTAATTTCCTTCTGCCATAGGGCAGTAGGCCTCGTGGATGGAGGCAAAGCAAAAGATATCACGTATCTTGATTTAGCAAAGCTTTTGGTTCTTTCTCACACGTCAGTCTCAAATGCATGCTAACAATACATGGCCTGAATGAAATGGCTGCAGAACAGGCACAAGTGTGGCCAAACACGGTGCATGGAGAAACTCACCCTTGCCCATGGTCCAAGCAATCCAGTGGCAGGGACACGTGCGGGCAGGAGGACTGCAAACCTGCCTTGTGTACAATTCTCCTCAGAACTCGCTTCTTGCTGTGACAGGGCTTGCTCACTGCGCTAACACACAGTGAAAACGGGGTGCTCAGGACAGCTGCAAGTATGGAGGCTCAGAATCTGAAAAGAAGCGGAAAACCTAGAGCATTGTCAAGAGAAGGGATGGAATTCAATAGGAGAGAGGAGGAGAACAGGCGGAGATGGACTAATTGGAGACACCCAGAAGAGGAGCAGCAGCAATGAACAGAGGTTTAGAATATTTGTCTAGGAGAAAAACCTAGGAATTTTCTCACAAACTGTGGAGTCTTTAGAGAAAAGAATTTGTGCAAGGCAATGTTAAAACCTTAAATGAGCCTTAAAAGACTGTCCCACACAGGGTGCTTCTTCATTAGAAACCCCAAAAACTAAAGGGATTTTTCAGCAATATGGATGCAGGTCAGCCACTAGGGAGAAACATCTGCAATAATTAAGATAGTAAAGCTCTGGAATAGAGCCTGGGAAAGCTAAGGAATCTCTATCACCAGATGTGTTTTAAGAACTGCCTAGAAAAACATCTGCCAGGAAGGACAAGTATAGCTGAGCCTGCCCTGCAGAAGTGAGGGGGAGGGTGGCTTCTTGAGGCCCCTTCTAGCCCTACTTTTCTAAATGCCAAGTGTCCTCTAGTGCTGTAAGGCCTCAAACCACCCGAGCATATACACATACAAGTAATCCCATTGACTTCAAAGCAAGTACACATGGGATTTAAGCATATATTTAAGTAATTTGCCAGATCAGAGAATGTATGCCTAGAATTTCCAATGCAGCCAAAGGAAGCATCTTGCAAGAGTAGGCTGCATTTGTTTAAACTGCCCTAGGTATCAGAGCTACATTTAAAACACAGTTTCCTGGATTTTAGTGACTGTATATATAAGGAAACGTTACAGATTTGTGCTACTGCCTTTCAGACCATTGTTCGTTAGCACAACCATTCTAATACAGTGCCTGTATTCACTGAGGCTGCCTGGGAGAATAGGCAGAAACAGTCCAAAAGTGGAAATAACAGGTTAAAAATGGCCATATTTTGTACTCCTACCAGCACTTTTTTTTCTTTTTTTTTCTTTTTTTTTTCAACCAGGTTGCATACAGACATTTTCAATATGTAGCATCTATAATGTTGAGGACACTAGATTATAAACATGCACCGAAAAGTAGCAGGCTTCCTCTAACTGTCTCCCACACCTCCTTCCATATGTTAACACCAAATGGTTTGTTGTATGCTGATTTCCAGCAGAAATCATTGGAAAAAGCATTTATTTAGCACACAGTTCTGTGGGATTTCCTATGCTCTAGTAGGCATCCTGCTCCTTTGTGTCCTCCGTGTTTTGGAAAAACTCTGCCTCACACATCCAAAATGTCATCAACCATCTTTTCACTGTGAAGTATATAGGTGGTTTTAAGCTACACTTTTTCAACCACTGGCCTGGAATACATATGTTTCCAGAGGACTGAAAAAACCTATGGTATGCCAGTAGCCTCAAGAAATGGTTGAACAGGCAAAACACACTGAACCTGAGCCTTGCCCTTGACCTGGGCGCAGAGGAACTGTCACACAATAAATCCTCCAACAAAAATAAAGTATGTATGTTATAAGCAACAAAAAAAATACATACGTCCATCTTCCCCAGAGCTGGAAAGAAATGACTTCCCCTAGGAACCCATCCCTTCCTAACGGAACACCCGACTGAAGACCGGGCACTTCTCCGGGTTCCCTGTTGGAGTAGTAAGGGCTGAGGCTGCCAGAGCAGAGGAGCCAGTGCCCACAAGCACCCACCAGGAATACCTCCAGCAAATCCTCCCACAGCAGGCTGAGCTCTCAAGGCACACTCAACACACAAGAATCGAGGGATGCCAATGCGTTGCTCCAGATTAGTGAGGATGTCAGAGAGCCAGAACCCATGTCACCAAAGACAGCAAAAAGGTAAAATCCAGAGCTGCAGCTGTAAACAGACAGGCAGCCCCGAGGGTTACTGAAATATCACTCTCATGCATAGAGAAAAACCCATACAAATCATTATTTTTCCAAATTTCTGATCAGGCACAGGTCAGCTCAAGTTTCCCTGGAAATCACAAATTCCCACAAAGCTGGGAGAAGCTGGAATGCAAGATCAGCAAGTCTATTGGGGCACAAGCACGTAGCACAGGAAACGGCACATGAGGAGAACCCCTCACCTCGGGTCCCCCCTCGCTACTGCTTTCCACCACCTGGCTCCTTGCCACGTCTGCTTTACTTCTCCATCCCAAGCCGGAAATAACTATGTTTTTTTTTTCTATTTTTCAAGAGAATACACATGCATCCTCTAGCTTCAGGTCAATCTGAAAGTGTTGCTTGCCTGACCAGCAGCCCCAAACAGTGCACCTCTGCTGCTCACATCTCCCATTAAGAGAGCTAACGAATGCTTGAAGTCAATAGCCCGCTTCGTGCTCGTGACCAGACATAAGAATTTCTGTTTGCTTCTACAAATGATTAATTTCAAGGCATTTAAGGGTTTGCTATCCATTTTGGAGCAGTGTACTTTTAACATATGTTATTATTATGACTTATAGTCGAGACGCAGAAACAGAAAGGGCCGCAGAGCTATCATTTAAATCCACTGATACTTCACATTTCACACAGCTAATACAATCTTTTAACCTACCGATCCAAATAATGCTTAAAAGCTTGAGTGGCAAGAGACTGTCTGTCTATTCAGGGCTGCTGATACATCTAGTCCCTGTATAAATCACAATATCACAGAAGTCACAAAAACTGTGAATTTTGGTGTCAGCTGTGAAAATATTCCATCTGGTTTCTGTCTCGTGGAAAAAATGTTTAAAATCTGTCTAAGTACAGGAAGTTTATTTTTGCTTCATCGGTGCAGCAGAAGGAAGCTGTAAGGCTGCTGAAAGGAACCTTGCCCTGGCTCCAGGTGCTTGCAGCGTCTCCAAAAGAACATTTCAGGTTTCGTTCAGGCACCAAATCGCAGTGCTATTTAATTTCATGCCCTTTATTACAGGCTGAGCAACCAATCAAGGGAATTTGTAAGTGTTACTCTGGAGAATACAATAAAAGTAATAATTGCTTCCATAATATCAATTAGTTTAAGCTCACTCTGAGAACGTATTTTGAGGGTAGGAACATTTCACCATGCAGATAAATGTGCATTTACTTCCCTGCACGTTAGGAGTCTGGTCACAAGTGAAGCCAGTCCTTTCCCTTGAACATCTACCAGTAGATCGAGGCACTGAACGCTGGGACCCTGACTCTTCTACACCGTGCTTGACAGGGACTGATTTTATATTTTCACTTTATTTCTCTTTTTCATTTAGGTCATTTATCTATTTAATAGAAACTGTATAGAAAAATTATGATAAAAAATTACAGAAGAGATGTATTACTTTTTAAATCCCCATCACTATCATTACTCCATCCTAGCCAATGTGAAGTTCAGGGAAGAGCCCAATCTCCATTTTACTTACACTCTTCTTGCCTGCCTGAGATTCCCGACACCTGGAATTTCCAAACTACATCAGCTACACTAGTATAAAAAGAGCCCATGAAGCCAACACAGAGAAAGAAAAGAAAGTGCCACAAATGAAATCGAAGATTTTTGAAGGCACTTAAAAACAATTCAGAGCTGTTTCCTACAGAATTTAAATCGCAAGGTTGCCCAGTTAGACCGGGCCCCTTACAGACCTTCATTTTTCCAGCACTCCCTTCTGCGGGGACAGGTCCTTTCCCCAGCACGATTGGCCTTTCCAGCCTTTGGCAGCAGAGCTTGAAGGTGGGTGACCAATGTGAGGAGCATTTCATAGCTCCTGGGGATGAGGATTTAGAGCCTGTTGGAATAAACCACTGCCAGGGACCTGTTTAGGATCAAAGGGAACTCTTGAATGATTTCAGAATTTAATGACAACTTGGATCACCTAGGTAAGCCTTGCCAGTCCTCAGGTCCTGTATCACGGCAAGCCCTTTAAAATGATGCATAAACTCTCCATCCTACAATCTGAAAGGCCTCCTGCAGGAGAAAGCTCATTTCCAGGCATATTTTCAATCCCAGGTAGAGATGCTGCTACTGCAGTTTCTTATCTCAGATAAAATACTCTGTGCCCTTCCAAGGGGTACTCTGTGCTCCCATCAACCGTTTCCACAGAGGGGAAAGTGGAGGCTCCCATTTTTCCTTTCCTTTCCCTACTGCACTTCTTGCACACAGCGAAGAAGGGGAAAGAGGCCTTTAAAAAACATAAGGGAAGTGCCATGGTGATTTCAAGATGGAGTATGCAATTGCTATTTTTGATTGTGTTAACCCAGGCATAATTATGTAATTATCCACAAAAATTTAGTCAGAGCTTTGCATATCTAAATCATTAACTTTAACAATTGACAGGCTGCTTTGATTAGTATTTTCACAGACTAGCATAGCATACATTTGTCAGCTTTCCTATGATTAGTTGTAATTTGGAATTTGTTTATGCAAAATGTTTTTATTGCTTGTTTAGGGGGGAGGGAGGAAAAGGAGGGCAGAGAAGGCATGTTTATCCTGTCAGTGAATCCTACACAACTTATTAGGGTTGCTGCAAACGTATTTTTGCTGTGCTATAATGTCATTAATTTGGTGAACTGATACTGCAAACATTGGCTTGTGCTTCTTAATGGGTACAAGAACTCTGAACTGGCTCCACTTGCCACTTTGTCCATTTCTCTTTGGTTTTTAGAACAAACTTTAAGTAAATGAATTCAAAAGCACCTAGTGCTTTGTGCAACACCATCTTTTAAGTCTATTGTTCTCCAAAAACAACACTGATGCACAGTGCAATTAGTGTAAATATTTTAAAATATTGCTTGTGTCAAATACAATAACGCCAGCTCAGCCTTTTCATTCAACATTGTAATCGATATCATAATTTAAGATGCAGTTTATTAAGCCAAGCAATAATAAATGATTCCATCCTGCACCTGCTCATGGATCAGTTTCTGTTTTAAGCTCTCTGAAAGCTGCACAGTTCATTCCCCACAAAGCAAACCCTTATGTAGGGGAGCTATGTTGACATGAGGGACCGCAAGGACTTTGAAGGGCTGTGCTGGAAGTCTGGGGAGTCTCAAGTTACCACACGGAGGTGAAGTGCCATTCGGGAGAGGCCTGAAAGGTTTCCACTTCCTTAGGCGACCTCCCAAGAAAAGACCTCATGTGACAAAATGCATCTTAAAATGATGCACAGGCTGCCTCTGGATGTTTTGACCAGGAGCGCCGTATGTCACCATTTTTCAGCATATGATGGGAGTAGCCTTTTCTTCCTGATCAACAAGGAGTTTGGGTAAGATCCTTTCCTGCCTTGCACTGCTGCTACAACCTCCAAGTCTTGTAGCGTGAAGAGTCTTTGTGTCATCCCAGTTTGTAGGAGAAGATTCAATCCAGCAGACTCTGCTCTCTAGACTAGTTAATCAACATTCACATGACTTCTGAGAAGTAACCAAAAAGAGTTTCTGATTTACAACTTCATCTGCCGCATTTAAACTTGCCCCTTTCCTATATGATCCTCTGTACCAGAGTATTGGGCACAGCATAAATCCAGGCTACGGAGATCCCAAATATGTCTAATAACCCCATCTCGTTAGGCATCAGCATTGCCCATCAGGAGAAGGGTTCTGCTTCAGAGATTCATTAGCAGTTAACGTGAAAGGCGCATTAGATGGAAAAAGATTTTTTTTTTTTATAATCTAAAGTCCTCTTATAAATATATAAATAAATATCAGACTCTCATTAGTGGATATCGAAGCCTCGTTTTTCAGCATTCGCTACTCAGGTACCTGATGCTTAGCTTTAAAATCTGGCTTCCCAGGTACAGCTGACTGCTGGCATATTCACTGCCTCAGCTCTCCAAAGGTTGGCTTGCTGCTTGGAATTCATGGGGAGCAGCCCCGTCTGCTTTGTAGGAATTTTGGCTGCATGACTGAGTACATGAAAATCAGGGAAGCCAGAAGAAAAGAATGATCTGTTACCTGAGTTTCTTTCGCCATTTGAAATCCACTGAAAGACGGGCATCTTTGTAGCACAAGCTGTTGGCAACTCCTCTCTCCAGAGCATATCATCAGTCCCAAGCCTTCAGTCTTTTATTCTTTTAATTTTAATTGGTAGCTCCTGCCTAGAAACCAGTTGGGAATTGAATTGCCTGTGTGTTCCTCATGCTCCGGAGCAATTGCCTGTATATTCCGTGTGCCTACAAGCAGTTGCCAGCCTGCTCCTCGTGCTTCCTAGTAAATGCCAGTAATCTGTGCACTGGTGTGTAAAACTTACAGTGCATGATTACATCAAGAAAAAGAGCAGCAAAAATGACAGTGCATGCTGCTATTTCCACCTTAGCTGTAGTATGTGCTCCATCCCACACCCACAGCACTTTGAGGGCAGCTCAGCTAGGGCTGTAGGCATAGAGGCATCTTTAGAGGTGCTGGATTTGCAGGAATTTATCAGTGGCCCCCACAGATGTCCCAGCCTTCTTGTAGCGCCCATCTCAGCCCGCCACATGCCCACGCCATCAGGGCTGCTGGCGGGGTAACTTGGCACTGCCATCATCATTTCAGGGGAATGGCCTGGGGCTCACTGCTCCCCCATGGAGCCGAGCAGCCTCGAGTCCTGCCTGGAGGGAAAGAGCAGAGTGTTTGCTACCCTACAGCCCCTACTCCTCCTTTAGCTGGTAGTAAAGGTAGAGGTAGGCGAGGATGGGTGGCAGGGATGAACAGAAACCATTGATTAAATAGCTGATCTTTCTCTTTTAAAGACACTTTTTCATGGATTAATTTAAACTAATTGTTTAAACTAATTTGCTTAAGTGGGATGAACTAGGAGAAAAGGATAGAAATAGGTGCAGAAAGGAAAGATAGAAAACTTTACTCTTCTGCAGCGTGCTCTCCTTACTAGAGCACGTCTGCAAGCAAACAAGATAAAGACAGAAATGACTTGCTCCCTCCATGCTTAGACCAACGGAGGGAAGAAATGCTTCTCCCAATCAGCAAAGCTTTCACAGAGCTCCTGTCAAAGTAAGGCTCCCATTACACATCAGTCTGAGCTGAGCCTAGAGGCCAGACGAGCTTTGCGCTTGCTCACTGGGAGCTGCTGCTATTTACAGGAACCACAGTAACTCAGACTGGATAAGC
>JAUBNY010000044.1:286198-302360 GCA_032275445.1 Crypturellus soui | reverse complement strand
TGCAAATTGAATTGGAAATTTTTTTTTTTTTTTAAAGTTCCACTCACCCAGAATGTTAAATTTCACAAATTTCTTATCAGATATTGTTGCTGCACTTCAAGACTGCATGATTTTTCTTGTTAAGTTGCACAGAGGCGTTCCCATGTTTCCACTAACCCATCTTGCGAGAACGCCACTAGGAAGCAAGGCAGCAAGCTGGCCTGGACTGAAGTTGGGAGGACTCATCCTTGTAACAGTAAACCTCACTCTGCATGCTACTCCTTCATGCATGGGGGCTACCCAAAGGAAAATCCCAAAGTAAAAGTAGTACTGATTCCTGGAATTAAACACTACCTCATATCACATATGCATTAGGACGCAGAAATAAAATTATACAGGCCACTTGAATTCTATTATTTCCTAATTACTCACTGGCAGGCTTTGCAACCTTAATGTTCTTTTAATGCAAGTTTTTCAAGGTTTTTCTAATGTAATTGTAGATACAGAGCCAATTCCTTGACCCCAGCTCGAAGGGCACGGGCGTTTCGCTTTACAGAGCGTTCCCAAGATGGCCTAGCTGCATACACAGAGACTGCTTGAGGCTCCAGGGTGTATGCCAGGGGCTTGTCCACAGGATCATCTATTTTAATGACTACTCTCTCTCTACATGGTATTTGCAGTCACAACAAGACTAATAACATTCACACATATGATCAATGAAGTCTTAATTCTGCCATCAAAGTAATTAATGAAAAGAGAGCACATTAACTTAGCAGCGGAGCCAGCAGTGAAAGACAGTGCTCTGCTCTCTCAAAACTGAGCTATTATTATGTATATAAGCACCAACGTGACAAGCACTTTAGATATACCTTGACACATATATTTACCGTCACTCAAAAAGGCTTACAATTGATCACATTTTATAAAAATTATATCTTATCCATTCTTTTAATTTTCTTCTGAGACTATTGTAGATAAATGTACGAAAGATGTTTGTAAAATTGAGATATACTATTCTGGTAGATATATCACCTTTTCCACTACATACCTTTTCCACTATGTTTTTTATCCTACCAGAGAAAGAAACTAAGTTAGCTTGTGTGCTTTACTTTTGACAAACCTATGCTGCTAACTATTTACAACCCATTTCCCATAGTTACTGCTAAACTGGCTGCTTTTTAACAGCTCCAACATTTTACTTGCTACTGAATTCAGGTAAAATGTATGGGCTTGACACCACCAGTTTTCCTCTCGTTCCCATTTGCTGATAACTGCCGTTCACCTCGACGAACCTCACGGTTTGAGCCACAGCGCATTCCCCTTCATGCCCTCCACAGAGGGACTCCCCAGCCCAATGCACACAAACCGCTGCAGCACTTCTGCCACCACAATTGGCAGAGGACGGAGGGGATCTGTCAGTGGCATTTTGCACTTCCTGGGATACAGTTGGAATTTCTAACTAAACAAAAAGTGCTTCTCAGCAGCTACATACACTTGAGTTAACTGCTCTTGAGTCAGCTTCGCTGCAGCGAGAACAGCTATGTTGCAGCACAGGTAAAACTATGCAGGGAAGTTAGTCATATTAGCGCTGGGTGCGTTCCACTAACTCGAGTTTTATCTTAGATTCTCCAAATGCACAGACAATTTTAAGAAAAGGCACCAATCCTCTTCAGATAAATTAACTCAAGTTAAGGAGAAAATCTGCAATGATACTGTATTCTCCTGCAAATAACTACACTTCCCATTCCTTTTACTCTCCTATGTCTATTCTAATCTACAGCAATGTGTCAATATGGGTCACAGTCTCCTCATGCATTTTTTGTGTGCGTCTTTTTTACGAGTAAATGGAGCAACTCTACATTGAAGGCAAATATTTTAAAGAAACAAGAATTCTGCCAAAACCAAAAATGCAGGGTCCAGGATTATCTCTCTCAGGTACAGGGAACAACCCCAGTGGTACTTAGCACCTCAATCTGAACAGAAGATGGTTCTGAACAGACATATCCAGAATCCCACAGTAATCACTGGGTCCCTCATTCTCAAGGACAATGCAAAGAATCATAAAAACACATTCTTCATTGAAAATATAATGTAAACTCAATCTGACAAAAATAAAGATATGTGAAAAAGTCCAACATAGGGGGAAAAAAAAGTGAACCCCTTCTTTAGAAACTTTACATAGCCAACATTAAACTACTGTGCAAAATAGCTGAAGATATTGATAACCAGTAATGCAAACTAGATTGCAGTTAATTGTTAACATCTCCTGGGCTACGCTTCCTACGTCCCCACACAGATGATGAATAAAATTATTTACCTATTCAAGTAATGAGAGCTATGCATTTTGATATCCACATAGCCTGTAACTCAGACCTCCTCTGAGACCCCTACCTGTAATTAGAAACAGATGTAGAATCTTGTTCCTGAACTGATAAAAACAAATTTCAGCCCTCCTATGATCTATGGCTTGACGGCACAGGGAACGGTAAGGACACCCCTGCAGAAAGTTACCCCTCCAGGTGCTGGGTCAAATTAGCTCCCCTCAGCACCAGAGCCTCGCAAGGGCTGCTCTGCATGACGGCCCTCAGTGCTTCTTCACCACTGATTTGGGACACTCACTCCAACATTCACAGATGACAAGGCAAGTGCATAGCAAGAAAGTGACAACCAACATTTATCTGCCTTCACCTCTGATGAGGAAAACCATAGATCTGTATCATTCAAGCTAGGCTAATTTCCTAACACATACAGACTTTTCCATGGTGGAGCAATTTAAAATTAAGCCTACACACTACTACGTGCTTTCAGCAACAATTCTCACAGCTCAGCACATGCATTTGGGGAGCACTCATCAGATTACTTCATGGGAGAAACTCAAGATGACATTCAGTGTAGCCTACTCATTTGATTCTCCTAAACGTCACTATACTGCAAGAAAACACAGCTATTAAAAGCATTTCATGAACCAGAAGTCATTTCTTTCTTTTCATCAGCTATTTTAACAGCTAACTGAAATAACCTAAGGTTAATAGGAAACTACCTGTTTTTTCACTCAAGCACATAACTACCAATACCAAAGCCAAGCAGAGAGGACTGAATGTTTCAAAGAAAATTTGCCATCTAAAGATATGGCAGGTTGACCCTATCCCAGTCAGATGTTTTTTGGACCACTCCAGATGTTCTAGCCCCACCTGGTATTATGACAGCACCAAGAAGACACTGAGGGTCAACAACAGGCCCAGTGCATTAACAGCACTAGGTCTGAAGAGGTAAGAAGAGATCACTCTTTGTGGAGTGAGATAAACAAAACATCCCTTTTTCACCTTCCTTCATGGACTCCTAAATGTCCCTCCCAAGACTTGCTCTGATCCAGAACAGATAACCCACTGGCCCTTGTCTTAGGTGGGTAAAATCATCTTGGAGAAAAGCCAGAAAGAACGGCAAAGCCTCAAGTCTGTGGAAAGTAGAGAGAAGTTTGTATTTACTAAGGTGACTTCCATGCAAGAAGGTTTCACTGGTTTTATTTAAATCTGACTGAAACAATTCAAGTTAAACTCACATAAATGATCTCATACATTTCTATTTAAAGATGTTAAAAGGGAGTTTACTTGGTTTCCAACCTAATCCAAATCTAAAAGAAGTTATCAGATAAAATAAAGCTCTCCACCTCAAGTTTCATGTTAGTTTAGATGAGTAGATTTATTAGTAAATTTAGTGCAACTCCCTTAGACCCTCCACGGACGTTGCCTAAATTAGGGTAATTATTATGGGAGAACGTGTCTATGCTCCTCAGTAGTTTATAAATGTTACAAAAAGAGGAACGTTTTATATGTTCCCCAATGGGATTTAAACGTTAATAAATGATGTGCAAGGAGGTATTTTACGTCTCTCCATTTAAGAGTGAGCTGACAACTGCAATTATAGGCCAGTCTCAGGTCCCAGCAATCCCACCAGGAGCGGGAGCAATAAATGCAGCTGCAGGATAACAAAGTGCATCAGGATGCTGGTTCAGCAGTACAACATGCAAAGATAGAGATGCAGTGACACATCCTGACACCCTAGGAACTCCACTTGCCCACAGCCCCCACCTGCTAGTCACTGGTACCAGTTACCTGGCCACCAGAGACCCATGGCCAGAGCAGCTCTTCATGGGCACATATGGAAGAGTGAATAGAGGAGCCCAGCTAGGCAGTTCCTTACAATCTTGTGCCTCTGCTGCAAAATAGACAAATGTCTGCTTTGTACCAGGCACATCAGGGGCAGTGTGAGGGGAATGGGTATTGCACAGACCACTGTATGCTCTTTCATCTTGTTTTTGGCCATAAACCTATCACCACTGAAGCACGGCAAGCATTTCCCTGCTACTAGCTTTCTCTAAAGGGATGGGGAGACCTGGGCCTGCACACCCCTCTTTATCAGCACACACAGACAAGGAGGAACATGCTTATCCATGTTTTTACTAAGCCACCGCTACTTCCATTTCCCTAGCACCCCAAAGAGGCTGGTGGAGCCTCTTCGAAGTGTAACCAACCTGGAAACTGTTTTTTCACTTAGATATGCTTCAGCTTACACCTGTTGCTGCAGAGTAAGAGCAGAAAGAGAAGCCTCTCCTTGTGGCAAGGCCCTAAATCTGCACAATATGCTGTATTCCTGCATGTCTTTGCACCCTCTCCTTTCTCTCAAGACCTTCAGTCTTGAACTTCAAATCAGCCACAATTCACTGTTATCAGTGTGCACATTCATTAGTCCTGTTAACCATGGAGGTACTGCCTAAGGCAGCATACAGCTGTTTTTAGGCATCTATTTATCCCATACCGTGTGTGTTGTTTTGCTTTGTGGCAACCGCACCCCACTGATGAGAAAAGGCAGCTCAAAAATGAATGAAACCAGCAGAACTGTGAGCAACATCTGGCAATTCCACTACATGCTCCCAAATACAGGGAAATGGCTTATACTATTATATATATGATATATGTTTACACACACACACACAAAATAATATTTTCTGCCACTACCAACATCTTGCTTTCTGCTATTTGAAGAGGGCAGAATATTACAGCTTAACATACTAGATTCGTTTAAAAATCTGCATTTTAGTCTTTCTTCCTACCCTATGGTTTGTTATGTAAAGGATATGAGGTAACAGGTTTCTTTTATCTTCCGTTTTCCCGTGTTGGGCAAGGCTGGTGACAAAAGGGTCTACCAAACTATTAGACTTACAGTTTGCTTCCAGTTACTGGTTCCCAAACTGCACTTCAGGAAACTTAAGAGGAAAAAGCTTAACCGGTTATAAGAGCAAGGTTTGGTTTCAGAGTTGGGACAGAATTAGGTTAACATTTTGACTGTATTCATGCTGCATCCAATTATAGCCAAACATCATCTGACATCTATCACTTACATATTCTTTCTATTTTGCATAAAGATTTCTCAGCTATGTCTTAGGAATGAGCCTATTTACTCCTGTTCGGATCCAAGCAGTACATTTAGTACAGAATTTCCGGGACTAAATTATAGCTTCTCTTCCAGTCCTGTCTCTGTTTGTTTATACATTTCTTCTTGCATTAATTTGTATATAAATGGTTGTGACCATCCTTTCATTCTTCACAACTGTAGTGCTACTGAATATGGCCAGGTTTGCAGAGCTTTTAAACAACCAGCACCACGTGTTCACAGGAAGCTTGTCTTGGGCATTATGTTCATCTCATCCTCAATACCTTATGTCAGGCACCTTCCTAGCAAGTCAAATAATATTGTTGTGGCCATCAGAGCCACTATTTACAACGAAGTATGAAAGTAGGCTATTATAGTTGTCTCTCTGGTTATTACAATTGCCTGTTAACTACATTCAGCTGATAAAACCGGAGGAGAAGCAGCAATACTACATGATAAGTCGTATATCCACAGAACGATGGCTATAGGTACCTCAACAGCCAACAGTCACAAGCTGTAAGAGATTTCCTGTGGGAAACACTACAAGCAGGGTAGAGCCAGGTGCTGGGAGCTGTAGCACTGGGAAGAAGAGCCATCTAATCCTGGCTCCCTCCAATGCCAAATCGCACTGACACTTCGCAAGGACCCACAGACAGTCCAACCTTTGAGAAGGAGCCTTGAGTCCCTGCTAAATTCCTACTTCTCACCTAAATGATGAGAATATTCAGTACCACCAGTGGTTCTGGTTTGTATTCTTTTCTCTTAAATGGTATCTAAGAATTTAATTTAAAGAATAACAACCTCACTAGAAAAAATAAGCCTGTAGAAGTGTGTCAAAAGCATGAGAAATGATACTATCCCATGATACAAACACGAAGCAGGGAGATTTACACATTCAAACACCTGTAACAGGCAATGCTGAACATCTGATGATGGTGATCTGAGCTGCTGCTTTGATACAATTATTTTCTTCATGGACTACCAAGACAGCCCACAGCAATCTGGATCACCAGGCCTGTCATTCAGATGCCTAACATGAGGAGGTATGTGCAGCCCCCAAAAGGAATAGATATTACCAATTCAAACCTACCTCAAACTAGACAGAATCAGCCAAGTGCCTCCAGGAAATATATTCCCAACCTTTGCCGCCCTTGAAGGTGAATGCATCCCAACACAGGAGCACTGAGCTGCATTCCCGTGCCTGTCACAAGGCTCCAGTCTGGCTCCGAGTAAACACTAAGTGAGGGACTTTCTAGCAACCAAAGGGCAGCTAGGAAGGCCCCTGGGAAACACTCTCTTATCTGCATCTTTGAAAAACTCTTTTAATTTCTCTCTGTCCCCGCAAAACAGGAACAATACCTTTCTCCTCTCTCCCTCTGTTTGCCCCGTTTGGGAATTCTTATGCATTGTGTCCATCGCTCCCGTGGCGTCTGAACGGGGGGCTCAGTCCAGTGGCCACTGATCCTAGCCCTCAAGGCACTAAAGTACAGCAAACAGAGGAGTGACACCTCAACTGTGGTGTCTATCTATATGCTGCTCACATAGACAGGTGGAAGAAACAGTCTCCCTCTCATCCCCCAAATGCACGTTTTAAAGTGTACATCTTTGCTGAATAGGGTCCCAGGTTTTAAAAATGACATTTTGGTTCTCCATGTTTCTTGCCACTCAGTAATTTCCATATACATACTCACCACGAGGAAAATTAGGAATGGAGGAAAATTGGGAGGGGAGCCTAATTAAGCACTCTCACTCTACATTTTTTTTTGGCCAAAACTTGAATCAAAACAGGTTTCTAGTCCAATAATTGACGTCTATTTTTTAATGCATGCCTTATGCATTTCTAGACCTCATCTATATTAGAACTCAATAAGCCAAAGCAAATACCCATGTGCACGCACTAACGCACAGCACTGGGTACATTTTCTGTGTGCAAGTGCAAGAGAAAAAAAAGAGTTTGTTCTCCCAGTATTTCTGCATCTCTAAGCAGGAAGGTTTGAAAATCTTGCAACGAAAAGTCTGTTCCCATGAGAATTCCTGCCTATTTCTCTGCACTTTCAGGAAGCAATTTCTGGCTACTGCGCACAGGAATCCCAGCATTTTGGCACAACTCTAACATCAGCATCATTAAAAACATTGATTTATTTTAATTGTCACCTTGTGCCCTATACTGCCAAATGCAGTCAGAATGTCAATTCTTTATCAATGCAAGCTGTTGACATGGAAACAGCACAGCTGTAAGGAAAGCAAGAGGAAAAAATGTGTCACTCCTCTAAGTTATACTTAGAAGTGGTAAATCTGTGTGTGCTACAATAGATTTAAATACTCAATAAACTATGCAGAAGAAATAAACAACTATTTGGGGTGACAGTCATTTTAGTTATTTACATC
The DNA here is from genome assembly GCA_032275445.1 of Crypturellus soui. Taxonomy (NCBI): domain Eukaryota; kingdom Metazoa; phylum Chordata; class Aves; order Tinamiformes; family Tinamidae; genus Crypturellus; species Crypturellus soui. The sequence goes on along the minus strand of JAUBNY010000044.1, from coordinate 294,563 downwards.
ATAGACTGCATTTAGCAAATCTCCAGTGTTACTATGGTAACCGCTTTTGCTTAAATGTAGCTGTGGCCACACTTTAGGTATGATCTAAATTAAGTGAAGATGGAGGAAGAGGATGGGGGGCGGGGAGGGGAAGACAGCGAGCAGCTCTCCTGCCTGGCAGCTCTTGCAGGCAAGAGCACAGAGCTGTAGAAAGAGGAGCACAAGCTGCTTGCCAAAATCCGCACCTTGGAGCGATACTGCCACACGATTAGCGTCGCGAAGCTAAGAAATGGCCCTAAAAGATGCCGTGCAGACCTTTGACCAACGCTACATTTCCACTAGAAAGATTAAATCTCTGTGCCGCTAAAGCTCGTTTCATAGTCATAGAGAATAAGGCCAGAGGGGCCACTGTGATCTGCTGTTCTTAATAGGGATTAAAGAAAGTGCTGGCCTCCCGCGCACCTGCCTCCCAACCTGAAAGCGAGCAGTGGTGCGATGGAGATCACTGAGCAGCAAATGGAGGGAGAGGCTCCTCTGCCCTCTTGCCAGGTGCCAGGGCAAGGGGCAGCACAAGTATCAGACACATTTAAAACAGCTTCTCTAAACAGGATCATGGAGGTGTTTGGATCCAAAGGCTCTTCAAAGGTCCTGGATCCTTGCAACACCGTGAAGCGTTCAAGTTCAGAACTTGCTAGGGAAAAAAAATCCCCCTTCAATTGAGATAAGACATCAAGGGATGGGCTTTTTTTCTTGTCTGTCTTTCTCCCTTTCGCATTTCTGCATAGATAGGAATACATACCTACCAAAAGCTCTGCATCAACTAGCAGGGGAAGGATGGACACACACCATTAATCACATACTAGTCTGTGAAATATGCACATGGAATATGGTATAACTCTCTAAAAATATCAGGAAAGTCTGTCTTGTTTAGGTCAAGCTTTGTTTTAATTTGCGTAATAAAACATTTCTACTAAACAACGAAGCGGAAGACACATTCCTGTTTGGCCTTAACGAGTGCTCCAGATGTGTCTGCTATAACTTAACCTGCATGCTAGAACAGAACGCCAAGGAATGCAAGTTATGTGAGCACTAGGCATAATAGTGCCTTAAACTTACATAGCGTGCATCAGCCCAAATGATCCCAGGCTATCTACATACCCTCTACTTTACACACCATATGCCAAGGTACCGAAATGTTTCCCCCTGCTTTGTCATCTTATACGCTAGCACATTTGTATTTTGGCATGGTCTAGGATCTCTTAGATGCAGGACTAAACTGCTGACATAGCTACCTACAGCCAGGGAAGAGGAGGAAGGCTGCAGGTTGTCACAGCTGCTCACAGACATGGTTGCATAGAGGAAATGATGCTCTTCCTAGCAGGAAGATGAGAGATGAGGGAACAAACCCTGATGCAGGGCACCCACATCAGAAGCAGGCGGTCAATGTGAGAGAACTGTATTTCTTGATCATTAAAGCATGCATATTGGATGCATACATACTTCGAGAATGACAGACAGCCTCTGTCTTACACTGATTGCGGGCTAGGCAAAATAGACTGATAAAGGAAGGAGAAAATCACCTTGCTTATTCCCTGATATCAGATAGGGATTAGTAATTTCAAAATCAGACAAGAATGTTACAGGGAAAACAAACAAACAAGCAAGCAAAAACCAAGCTGCTCTAAGCAGCTTTTGAGCATAAATCACATGCCCTTTTCTTATATACACACATACACACACACAAGCTCACACATCCTCCTTCCTCACCCTCTGACGTGGATCATGGCTACCAGAAAAATTTACTGCAGAGAGGTAAAGAAAAAAAAGAATGAGTACAATTATTAGTGCAGACTCTTACTCTAAAACATGCCCCATAGGCAACTTGGTTTCCAGTTAGAACATACAAGATTATCATTTTCATAGCCTCATCTGAAAACATAAATGATCTTATTTTATACTGACTGGCAATAAAGGCAGCAAACTTCTATCTGTGTTGTGACCTTAGACTTTAAAAACCCAAGGTATTGTTTCCAAATGCCCTCAATACATCCGAGGAGCAGATGATCCCCAAAAGCCACAGAGTCTTTTGATCCTCCAGAAACGGAGTGATTTGAGAACGTCACCCAGATTTCTCATGTCAGTCCTAGGAACAGACAATCTAAAATAGAGCACAATTTTGATTTTCTTTCTGACTCAGCAGATGAAGAGATAATTAGATATGGAAAATGTGCCTTCTTGAGGGTAAATATACTTGCTGCAAACCTCCTGTCAACCAAATTAAGGTTTGCTTACTGCAGTATGGCGTGCATTAACTCAGCATCTGGAGGAAAGCTAAGATTTGTTGGATTTCAGAAGCCACTCATGGTCTTCCACATTTCATAGCTTAGTATTTTAGACCATAAAGACTGAGAGGGAGAGGGAAGCAGAAACTTATTTGTCCTCCCATTTGTGGTTATGAACAATAGCAGTAAAAGAATCTAGGCACACCACTAAGACTAAAGAAGGTGGATTGCCTCTTCTTTTCTCCCCATTAAACCCAAGGGGTTCCTCTCATGGACTGGTAACTTGAAGCCAGCTAATTTTTTTCAAGTGCTCTTAAACTGACTCCCACCTTTGGAAATGGAAGAATCCCACATGTCAAGTAAGCAAAGGCAGGTTATCCTTCTGCAGCGAAAGCTCAATGCTGATTGGAAATCTCATTTGTCAGCAGAAAGAATTGTTGTTTTTCTTTTTAAATTAACCCAGAAAAAGAAAAAGATATTTGTCTAGACCCAGGTGCTTTTTCATTCCTCAAGCAGCTGCTAGTTTGAGAGAATTTTAAATGGCTGGCCTTTATGAAATGAATTGGTAATCACAGCCCTGTGTCTCACACGCCACAGACTGAATGATTCAAGGGACCCGTAATGGGATAAAGCCTTTCACCTCACGGGCTGTGGTTCAAATCTAGAATAATTCTTTACTTACTAAACACCATCACTGTAAGACAGGCATTGGATGCTATCATACAAAGAATCAGGTGTTTTTCCGAATGGAAAAGTATTCATGCCACAGACAATACACTAATTATTGCCAGTAATGAGCAGCACTGTTGGCAGTAACAGCAAAGAGACCTGTAGAAAATTACCCATATGCTCATCCCTTGGAGGCTGCCACTTCACGGCAGGGGTCAAGCCCTCTCACAGTCACTGTGGCAATTCCTGTAGCTCTTTCCCAACTTGGGTATGTTTTGTGCAAAAACTAGGTTCAGCCTCCAGAGCTGTCAATCTACCACTTTTATTAGCGCTAAATTACTTTTGTTTCAAACGCTGGAGGCAACTTTGAATGCCAGGTCTAATTAGATTGTAATTGTTGGGAGATCTGAGCAACAGTGACAGGTTTGGGTGGAGACTTAGTTGGCTCATAGTTGTGCAAATGGCTTTTGCAAGCCCCAAATCTACAGTTGCTTATCCCAGTGGACATTTACTTGGACAATTCAGACTGCTGACAACATAAACCAGTCAGGTAAAACTCTGATTTCCGTATGTTAACTGGTTGATCTGCAAAAGCTGCCTGTCCAAGTGGGCAATTTCACAGGTCAGGCCATTTCCATGAGCCCAAGATGCTTTAGTGCAAACAGGAAAGGTGGGTTTAATGAGGAACAAGCATTTTTGTACAGTCACAGTGAGGTACACTGACCTATGCAAGAACCAACAGCCAGAAAGATGGACATGCGTACATATACATCTCTACATATATGGAACCCTGTTTTCAGAACAAAATCCAAACTAAAAAGAAAATAAATCTCAAATATATATAGGAACAAATTGGCATTTAGCATTAGTAGCCTTATCATCCCCTAAGGGAAAAATACCCATGAACAGTCCAGGAACTCCATGCCCTGTTACTGAATAGCATTTTTCCTCTGCCTTCCTTTGGGAAAGTGCAGGATCTTCAATTCTCCTATTACAGCAGAGCCCAGAGATCTGCAGGGAAATCCTCAAGATCCGAGAGCGAGCACTTAAAGGCCAGGGAGCTTCTGTGAGCAGCCCCCGTGCTTCCACGTTGTCTCCCGAGGTCTACCTATCATAATGACAGCATTACCTCTTTGTGCAGCCCCAGGGAGAGCTGTGCAAATATTGGATTATCTGGTTCAACGGCCAAACAAAAAACAATCGTGGACAGAAGACATTTCCATTGAATCTACTTGAAATAAAAGCTAAAGGGGCTGGCTTGGTTGGGGGTGGGGGATCTTTAATATATTAAATCCTCTAATCTCTATTTTTGACATGAAAAAGGGAAAAAAAAGTCACGCTGAAAATTAAATAATTTCATAAACAGTTTTCCTTTTCTCTGTTTCTTTTCCTTTTTTCTTTTTTATCTTTTTTTGACAGACTTCATGTCATACCAAAACAGACCTGGTCTCCCTGGAAAGTTGCATTCTTCAGCAAATCTGCCATTTAAGAACATTTTGCTTAGGTCCAGCTCTAGGAAGAATGGTGTAATCTGAAGTTGAGAAGAGCTGCTACTCAGATATTTGGCTAAGATGCTAATTTATCAAAATTAGTTAGAAAACTACACTGATCTACTCTGTCACCAAGAAACATGAAGTTATTGCCATTTTTTTCAGTCTCATGAAGGGAGAGAGAAGCAAACAGTGCCCTTTGAAGGGCAGACTAGTAGCCTCGCTCATGCACTGTACACATTGCATCCTTTGCTCAGCTTCTCTGTAAATACATCCCCAGCCACAGTTATTCATCCAGAAGCTGATTTTTGCATCTGCTGCAGTGCCCATGTGAAAGGAACCATACAGCTTGGTTCCACTGGTAGCAGCAACGGTCACAAGACACCGATGCCACGCGCGTTCCTGCATGCGTGTGCTGCTTGTTACTTGCGCAGCGGGGCTGACAGCAGCTGCATGTGGAAGCCACAGTGGTTATCAGTTAATTATACTGCTCTGACAAGACTAGTTGGTGCCCCGTGACAGAAGGGGAAGCAATTGGCACATACAGGAATACAGGAAATACTAACTAAATAAAAGGAAAAAATGTTTTACTGTGTGACTGAGGCTGCTCAAAGAGTTTGTGTGGTCTCTGCTCTGGAGGCACTCAAAATCCAGCTGCATACAGCCCTGGTCAAGCTGTCCTTGCTCGAGTGGGGGGATTCAGAAGTCTATAGGATTGGCATTAGTAACTATGGACAGATCCCAACTCTTATAGAGAAGAGACACACACACACACACACACACACACACATATATATATATATATATATACACACACACACATACACGAAAATCAGAACAGAATTTGTTCATATTGACAAAAATCAGAAATACTTAGAAGCTTCCAGGTCAATCCAAAATTATAAAATCCAAACCTCCAGAATGTACGCAAAACCACTCTTCAGGACAGTAATGGATAGGAGGTTTAAACCTCTTTCTTAAACCTCTCTGTGTTGCAAGCAGGACAAGGCATCAGGCAGTCTTCATGCCAGGGTCTATCTTTTAGCATCCACAAAAGATTGCACTCCCATAGATCACAAGATCATGATGCACCTTGCTGTTTATGAACTCATTTTCACAGACCTCCCCTGGACAACCATGGCTTTAATGGACAGATTATTAAAGCTATGGAAAGACACAGTTACTGAATACACAAAATAGTGCAGAACCTGCACTTGCATTAGAGGAGCAGCAAGATAGGCTGTGTGGAGGATGATGCCCAGGCTGCTCAGCATTCATAGAGAGATGTAAATAATGTGGACAATTGAAACAAAAAAGAAATCTATCACGCTGCAGTGACTTACCCCACGTAATACTCAGCTCCAAACTGAAGGCCACAAGCCACAGGCAGACCAAACACTCTAAAATCAAAATCAGAGGAGACAGCAAGCACTTTCAAAGTAGCAGCTTTGCCTGGGCAACCTTTGCATAAGAGGAGAATGGCTAAAACATGAAGCTGTGAAGAGAAGCCTGACAGTCAACATGGAGAAGCTGGAAGACACAAAAGCAAAGCCAACTCAGGCCTCCAGCCAGCCACAGAATGAACACAAAGAAATTAAGAAAGAATTCTAGAAAATAAAGGCAGAGGTTGGAGGGGAGGAAGAGGAGGAGGAAAAAGCTTCATGAATTTCAAAAAAGAAAATTGCTAAAAAGGCATTAAAATATGATGGGGCTGGGAGTGCAAGTCAAGCCCAAAACTAAACACAAAAAAAGGGAAAGCAAAATAGTTGTTGGAGAATGGTGGATGTTCTTTGGCAGTGTAACAACAAACATAAATAGATACAGTCTTGTCTTCTTTTCTAGGTAAGTATAAGATACTAGATAAGCAAACACACACAAAACTAGCAATTATTTAAATACTTAAGTTAGAAGAAAAGCAAACCTAATACTTAACTAAGGTATTTAGGCTTTTATAGAAGGCCAGAAAATGCAAATGCAGAACTGCCTGAGAATAGGGCACTCATCTGGCATACCCCTAGTCTGAAAGCTGAAACAGCAAAAAGGAGCAGAGAAACGCGGAAGGATTTCTCTCTGCGCTTTTGGGTTCATGTAAACGTCAGAGATGCCCAGCTTGATACACAGTACTTCCTGGGAGTAGCAAGCATGTCAAAGGGACAGGCAGATCCTGATCTTTATCATCCCACTAACACCCATTTCCACATCCTGGAGGCAGAGTTGCACAGTTCTGTCCAAAAGGGCACTGCTACCTGTTGTAAAGGGCTGAGAGAGACCTTTACATGTTATACTCCTGCACTAAAAATCAGCAGGAAATGTAATGTATAGCACCAGGGCTTATGGGACCAACCTGGGGATATAAATCCGCCCCGAGAGAACAAAGCTGCAGAAGAATATGTCTATTAATCTTGATTTAATAGCTTATGGCACACATGAGGAGACATGTAATGGCCGTTCCCCATACGGCCGATCCATATCTATAACATATCTAGCAGTATCTAATATTGCAATTCCGTGGGTAGGCTCTGGTTGCTGGTGCTCTGCCTCCAAGACATCATTAAACCCATACACACTTCCACGCGATACGCAGCTATCGGAGCCCTTGGCAGAGCCAGGCAAAGAGCTTCAGGGGACCTTGCTGTCTTCTCAGCCATGCTCAGCAAGTGACAAGAACTTGCAAGGAGCAGACCAGATGCTTCTCAGATGCTCTGCTTACTGGCCGAGCCTAAGGTGCCCTGCTAATTCACTGCTACATTATTATTTTTATGTCTCTGACAGTTATTTTGGTCTGTTCAGGCATGCACAAAGGTTTTGTGTTGCCTAGCTCTCCCTTCAGTGGAATTAATTCAAGTTTTACGTCTGTTTAAGATGACTGTCCCACCTCTGAAGACTGAGCTTGAATGATTCACACTTCCACTTGGGGCAGAAACTGTTCAAACACACACTCCCTGGCAAGACTAGTGTTTGCTCACACACACACAGAGGAAAGGTAACTATCTGTGTGAATACAGAGGCAGGTAGTGCTCACCTGCTAATACTTACAACAGAAGGATGGGTCAATGGACACAGCTGTCCCTGGAGCCTCTCCTCTTCCACACACATGGCATCAGGCCCAGCAAATAAGCTGTGCGAGGCCCTGAGGCCCCACAGAGCCCAAGACCTGGGCATCAGCTGGCGAGCAAATGCTAGTTCAGGAGCAAAACTGACCTATGGAGCATGAACTGCAGAAAGCCCTGCCTTGGATTTTTGGTTTGTTGTTTTTAAGGATTCTTCCTTTCCCCACCAGCTGGGACAGTGGTACTGCCCTACCCCAAACCACTCAGAGTATCAGCCAACAGAGGATGCAGAAATGCTGCTAAAACCGTGCAGAGGCCAAGCTAAAACAAGCCCCAGAGAGGAGGTGCAAAAAGTAAGCTGGATTTCTGAATTTCAACCAGCTGAAGTTCTCCATACACCTACCTGCCCTCACTTCCCACGCTGCAGAGCACTTTGAAACTGCCCACTCCGGACAAGCCCTGGACACATTTGGGGCACCCCACGCCGAGCAGGACACAGGCTGCCTCACTGTATGCGCTGGAGCCCGTGGGGGGACAGGATTGGCTCTGGAGACGGCTCCGACACCGGCACGCGGCAGCGGGTCCAGCTCTGACTGCGAAGAGCAGCAGCAGAGCCGAGCTCAGGCTCTTTCCTCAGAGAGCCAGGCTGGGGCTTGTCGCTGGAGCCTCGCTGCCACGATCTTTAATATTTATGTGCACAACGCCAGCGCTCACACGCCTGAGCCGCGCGTGCCAATTAAGAAATAATAACACTTAAAAAATGAAAGGGAGCTTCTTAGCTTAATTATTAAGCCCCGGGGAGCAGCAGGCGCGGGGCAGCACCTGCCGCGCCGCTCCACGTCGCGCGGCCGTTAACGGCCGCCGGGGCCAACATGGCGGCCGGGCCCCCGCGGAG
>JAUBNY010000044.1:257721-274598 GCA_032275445.1 Crypturellus soui | reverse complement strand
AGGGACCCATGGGCACAAAGCTCTGCAGCACCTAAACAGCTTCTTGAAACAGAGAAAAACAAGATCTTTATGGAAGATTAATTAATTTTAATTCTAGCGAATTAAAATACAGGGAACAGGACAAAAACACAGGCCCAGAGGGAAGATGCTGGGATCCCTGCGCTCCGGGCCACGTCCCAGCACCCACCGTGCCGCACGGCTCCCACCGCACTTGCCCGCCAGGGCCCGCGTCGCCCTGGTCGCTCCCCCGGCAGTGGGAGCCGAGGGCCGGATTCTCCTCCCTAACGCCACAGACCCCGAGTTCAGTCAAACCCCGACGGCTCCCTCGGGTTCGCTGCGCGAAGGGTCTCCCCTGGGCCTGCCAGGATCGGACTGAGTCTGGCTGCAGTTATGACTTGCACTCCTTCCTCAAAGCCGTATCATCTGGCAAGTTATTGGAGCAGCCTTCCTTTTTAACTGATGAAGATAAAGCATTTAATTTTGCCCTTTAAAATATCTGCTCCATATCATATCATCGTTTAAAACGCCTGTTAGGATTAAACTTATGATTTCTCTCCACTGGGTCTGTTAAAGCTCTTGCATTTTGAACCTGTTCTTTTTGATAACGCAAGAGGATGCCACATAAATCACCAGAGTTTATTATTTTAAGCAATTCTCCCTCACCCTCACTAGTGAAAGGATAATTCGAATTTTAGATTTTAAAGGCTGATGTCATTTGAGTCTCCTTTTCTAGATAGTGATGTTATCCTTATGGTTTAACTACAGAAGAGACGGATTAAGTGGGAGATTTGCTACCTACCTTGGAAATGGCCCCAACCGGGATCACGACAGCGATCTGTGTCCTGCAGGGCCCCAAAGCGCTCAGCCGGCGAAAGGAGGGTCCTTCCCGCCGCACAACTCGCTGCAGAGACGAGGGCGCCAATGGGCGCCCGGCGCTCTCGGTGCGGCGGAGAGGCTGCTCCGCAGTGGACGGGTGAATCGGTTCCACCTGAACATTCACGGCAAACGCGGGCCGATATCCGCCCGCCCGTGAGGCGACGGCCCCTGTGTCGGACACTGACACCCACCCTTCCAAAAAGCCCTGATTTTTTTTCATGCCTCAAAGACAACACAAGCCTCTCTCCGCCCCGTAGAGAAACCCAGTTTCCAGCACAAAGCGTTCGCGGAGCTCCACAGGATACTCCAGCACATGCAGGTACCACAGCGACAGGCAGGTTACAAACGCCCCAACGCACAGATCAGATCAGAGTGATAAAATATTTAAGCAATACCAAACAGGTTAATTTCAGCGCGGTTAGAATTTCCTGCGCTGGTCCATTAGTGGGGATGTTGGCGACACGCTAGTGAGAACGTGTCTTGTAATAATTCACGGTGACCCTTCCTGCCTCCTTTCATTCCTATCTTCCCAGTGGCAGCAATTTTCCATTGAAGCCTCTGTTCCCCCACATCAAATCCTGTAAAATAACAAGCAGAGCATCTTAGGAAGACCCGAGCTCTTTTTTATTTGACAGCTTCAAATTAACATTAATGAGGACGACTCTGGCTCAGAGTGTAAAACAAGCCAATATGCTGCTAAGTCCTGCTATTGACAGGGGCAACACAGAGTCACCAAACCCCCGAACGACGAAAATCGCGGTTTGCCAGCAATTAAACTCACAGCAATGAAGAAAAAGCAACCTCTCAGCCATTAAGGGCATTAGCCGTTCCTCATTAAAAAGCCTCACTGACCTTTGGGAAAGGAAAATGTCCTGTGAATTCCTGTTCTGGCCCATTTTTGTGGCAAGACGGGGGATCCCAGGAGCCCAGGCCCCGTGGGGATGTGGGGGACGCAGGGATATAGCAACACGGACAGGCAATGCCCTGGGGGCAACAAACTCCCTGCCGAGCCAGGCCGCCCGCCTGCCCCTTGCTGAGCAGCCCAAGTGCAGCCTCCTCCTGGCGCCGCCGCGGAGGGGAGCCGAGTGGGGCCGAGCGGAGCCACGGGGAGGCAGGGAGCACCCGCGTGCCCAGGAGCGTCCCCTGGGCGCAGACAGGGACTCGGCTCGGGGCGGAGGGCTACGACATCTGCGGGAAGTCTGTCCAGCGCAAGGAGGAGTTTGATAAATTCTTCCATCTGGTGCACTGTCTGGCCACTGATTTGTCCTCATAAATTCCTAAGTGCTGTTGCCTTTTCAGCATTAAAAAAAATGGGAGAAAAGCTGTGTTTGTCAGAACATTCAAGCCCATAATATCACCAAGCATACATATATATACATATAAACACACACACACACACAGAAAACGCGTGGCACCTAATGCAAAGGCTGGATGCTGCCAATTAGCAAGAGGGTTTTCGGAGCGCTCACCACCTCCCCGGGAAAGTGACCTTTCAGGCAGGCTGACATCACCCAGATGTTTTTAATTACAATGACTCTGGGATTAATTTCTTCGCTTATCTGTTACTGCCCTCCAGCACTGGTTCCTGTTGATTAAATCTGCCTCCCGTCACAGAACGAAAACTTCGCTCCGGGGTACAAGGAGGCTGGAGATCCTCGGCTTTCCTGCTTATTCCTCTGCTCTGTTTGCAGGTCCAGCCCCATCCCAGCGCCCACTCAACCCCTTGCGTGGATCGGGACCCAGCAGCAGGATCTCCTCTTATCCCAACAAATCCCGCTGTGCCCCATCGTTATTAAGCCCGACGGACTTCCCTTTACATATTTAGAGAGACTCTTGTTCCCCTAATGAGTGTAATTGTTCCAGAAGTCCATTAATTTTGATTTATTAACTTAGTTTATTTCCCATCTTGCCCGCTCTATAAGTAATTTACTGTTTGAATATCGTGGGTCAATAATAATCATATAATCTGTAAGTTGTCTAATTAATAACAATTAGCACCTCCCATCAAGAGCCCATTTTTCTGCGTGAACGCTGCTAATGGCCACTTTTCTGGTTTTTTTTTTCTTCAGAATAAATCTACCTGCTCCCTCCTCTGGCAGCCCCCTTCCGCTGGCAATGGCTGCTTTAAGCTGCCACAGTAGCTTCCCCACGTCCATGATTTTATCGAGTATTTTGTCGTATTTGCTTTTCTTAAAGCGCTGGCCCTTAAGTCATGCAACAGCACAAAAACCTGCTTTTTATGGCAATAAAAAAAAAAAGATGGTACAGCGTATGCGTGTGGGAAAAACCCTTGCAAATGTAAGTAGTCTAAAGGATGCAGGAGATGAATAAGAACTAAAATAAAAATATTCTCTTTTTTCTTTCTTATGATTTTAAGCTATTTTTTTTTTCTGAGCCATCATTTTTCTAACACTCAGCATTACCATTACTGCAAGATCTAGCAAGGAATATTCTAATATAGAAACGTTTAAGTTCCTTTCATAAAAACCTCAGCAATTCCTCAACAGCATGGCCACTTAATCTTGCATGGCAGCACAAAAATAAATAGCAGAAATTAATAATACGTTTAACGAATATGTATTTACCGACCAGAGACCCAGCTCCTAAAAATTCTTTCCATAAGAAACTTAAACCCGCTCCTAAAGTTCAACTTGCTTTGCTAAACCCTAACACACAAACGCACCCGGAGCAGAGCCCGCGCTGGGCAGGTCACCCGCTGGGGCTGCTCCCGTCCGTGGCAACGGATGAGGGAAGCGGGGGCTGCTGGCCGGGAGACGCTGATCCCAAGATAGTGGGAAAAGGTGCTACCACCTAAAGCAGTTGCTTTATCTTAATCTCCCACGTTAAAAATTAAAGACTGTATTAATGCAGTGTCAGACTTACTTAATAGTACTCTTTTATCAAGTTGATATGATAGTAGCTAATTATTAAATGAGTTAATGTACGTCTTGTTATTTAATCTACCATGACTGATAATGAACTGTGTCAAATACTTATTAGACACTCGTTCTCTCTACACCTAGCTGACACTGACACGGCCCACAATTAAACACCAGCGCTCCCTCACTGCCAGGCACAATTACGCTGCCAAACGTTATTCCAGGAGCTATTCTTTGGTCCTAAACAGAAGACATGTCTCCTCCATTTGTCTGGTCCCACACACTGTCCAGGAAAGAAAAAGCCAAGGAAAGTCTAGTGGGAATTGGCCCAACAGGGTTAGATACACCCAACAGCAGCCACAGCCATCAGCGAATGATCAGCCTCAGCGAAGATGACGAGTGAAAATACCGTGCTTGGGTTTGCGGTTTCTACGACGTCTCCTTCACCAGGATGTGCGGAGACGCTGACTGCACCCATGCAGGAACGGGGCTGGGGCCCCTGCGCACGGCAGCCGCCCTCCGCTTCCAGCGAGGCAGGACGGCCCCTTCCCCGCCAGACACTGACCCGGAGCACGGCTCAGCACCGGCCACAGCTGCACCCGGGAACGCGCTCCCAGATCGGGGCAGACCACCCGCCACCAAGCCCCCTGCTCCTGGATAGACCTTCACAGTCCCACCAGGAGAGCCACGAGAAACACACACAACAACTTCGTCTTGCACAGACTTTCCTTTGGCCAGTTCAACACCAGCTTCTCTACTGAGGCGGTAGCAGTGACCCAAACACAGCTGAGACCCCTGGGAAAGCTGAGTGCTCAGCAGGCTGGGACATCCTGGAGCCCTCGCTGCAAGAATCCGTCCCTACGTGCCCTTCAGCCAGACCACTGCCAGCTCCGAGCCCTCCTGCACCCGCACGAGTATCACCCGCTACAACCACCACTGACCATCGCTCCCCGGCAGCTCTCACAAGGCCTCCAAGGATGGCTCCCAGCATGCAGGTTTCTGGGGCCCCGCTCTCCCACTCTGCTGACCTCATCTCCAGCCAGATCTCCTGGATCTCCAGACCTCCACACGTCATCTCCCAATCCCTCCTTCTGGGGTTACCATCATCATGACCACCATGAGGCTGAAGGCACAGGCGATGCTGATCTGGAGCAAGACACTCCAGAGGGAGCGGAGAAAGAGCAAGACACACACCTCAGTAGACCTGAGTGCTCTTGCCATTCCTGAATGGCTGCTCTCCCAGTGTTAAAATTTCAATTTCCAGTCATGTTATAGGACAGCCCTCTATTGTGGTCACTTTGTGCATCAAAAACGACGTCCCTGCCCAGCAGGACTCTCTGGAAACACCTCACCGTCACCCAGAGACCCATCTTGCGGTGGAGCTTCCTGCCAGAAGCAGCACTAGCGTCGAGCAGGTGCCCGTGCCACTAGCTCACCAACCCGCTCGACGATGCCGCAGTGTTTCAGGGAGCTGCAACGGGGCCAACGAGCCGCTGCCTTCACCGACGCGTTGCGGCGCTGGCCTTAGTCTGCCTCCGCCTGGGCAGGCAGAGAAGCCGGGAACAGGAACAGGAAAGCCTGGGGTTCTGCAGCTATTCCCAGCGCCGGCAGCAGTTCTCTTGAGAAGAGAAGTTTGTACATCGCCTAACTCAGATATGACAAACCTCAAGGAGGGCTTCGGACCCCCACCCTGTAGTAGGGGCTTGCAAGATGTTAGGGCGTTTTGAATCACTTTTACTGGGGGAAAGCCAGTAATGCAGCAATGGGGTGTTTTATTCTATTTGCTGATTTACTTGGAGGAATGGGGAGATCAGAAAGTATAAATTAAAAACTAATCATAGCTTCAGCTCACACAAGGTCTCAGGGAAAAAGTTTAGATTTAAAAATGAAAAAAAAAAAAAGTAAAGCTGTTTGTTTGCTCATCAAGAAGTCAGCTGAAAATAAATTAAAATACAGCCTGTATGAGAACTTCTTCCTACCTGCTTGTACGTGCCTAAGGGAAATTACCTGAAAATGCAGAAATTGTTATACAGATCAAACAAAAGCACTTATCTATAATTACTGGACTTATCTGTTTGTCTCAGGACTAGCAGCAACAGCTCCCTTTGTTGGGAATAAATTTGGCGCCATGATTTGTATTCTGCTCGTCTGTATCAGTTCCACCAAGATCACTCAGGAAGGATTCGGTTTATAGAAGAAAATGGTTTCCTTAACTTTACTAAATAAAGGCAGATCGAAGAGATTTGGCCAGGTAAACGAGGGAGGGAAAGAAAACAGGAAAAACAGCCACAAGCTCTCTAGAGAAGGGTGTTTTTCTTTTTTTTTTTTTTTTTCTCTCTTTTAATAACTTACAGCAGGACTTGCTAATATCTCAAAGGGCTTGGAAGGTCTCCTGGGAAACTTCTTGCATTTCTGTTATGTCCTGGCTCTCATCCTACCTATTCAATAAATAATTATTAAAGTTTTAAGCATTCACAGAAGAAACTTCCTGTTGCTAAGACCACATGGGGTCCTGCCAACTTGACAAGCCAACACTGCACTGACGATGTAGCATCAAAGCCAAGGGATAATTATCCGGTTTATAAGAAGCTAAAGGAAGCAGGTGCCCCTGCTAGTTTGTAATCATTTGCCCTTGGCCGGGGGCCATGCGGACTCGTCTCCGCCGCTTGCTCCCGAGTTCACAGTTTTCTCCTGAGAACGGCGGTGACGAGGGTCTCCCACCCGGCGCCCGCGCCGGAGCGGAGGGCAGGGGCCGGCCGGGCCGGGCCGCGTCTGCAGGGACGGTGGGGGGACCCTGTGCAGAGAGCACCAAGGGTGCGAGTGGGAGCTGCGCCGAGGAAATGCCAAGCGAGGAAGCCGCCCTCTCAGGGAGTGCGTAATTGCTAGAGGAATTAGTTAATCATCGGGGGACGGATTCATTAAAAAAAAAAAAAAGGCACCACGAAAGTCTCCCAAAAAAATCAATTACTGGAAATGGTCTGCTGGCTCTTTGGAACTGCTGTTGGCTTAACTGATTATTTCTAATTTAATAAAAATCACACACTGCTTTTCATCCTTTCATCCAGTCACTTCCTGGAGGTCGACCTGATGCCTGTGGCTGGATGAAACACTCGATGAATCCCAAATCAGCCCTGCTGCTTCCTTACGGAGACGTGAGTTCTGCTGTCACACATTTGCAAGGACTCAGATGTGCCTCCTGGTGCAATACACAGCATTAGTTTTAGAGCCCTCTGGGTAAGGGTAGAAGCCAGGAAGCACTCGGATGGTTACCCCTTTCCAAAGAATAGACCCTCTTTTTTTCCCCCTTTCCAAAGGATCGATCCTCTTTTTCTTCCTTTCCCAAGAGGTGATAGAAAAAATTGCAGGGATGTGTGCCAACAGAAAATTACTTTACTTTTCCTTGGAGAAAGATTCCCAGCTCCGTCTACTCTCCTCTCACCTAATTTTCAGGGGAAAAACTTAAACACATACAAGCCTTCACACGAGGATCAGTAACATTTTCTAACAAGAAGAGCAGGTTTTTAGGACAGCAAGTAGATTTTCCGCTGAGCAATTGTTTTTGAAAAAACATTTTCAAAACTCGACTTTTCATTAAAACCTAAAAATGTTCCATCAAACCCATTTAGAACCAGGACGTGGAACGGGAGGGGCAAGGCCGCCCATCGCACCCGTAGCCAAGGCCGGTGCCCCAGAGCACCAGACCCTGCGCAGACCCGTCCGCACGAGACCTTTCCCGGGGCAGCGGCGCGCGCTCCCCTGCAGCAGCTGCTCCCGCGCTCCAGCTGTCAGGCGTCTCCGTCACTTCTTCCATCCCCAGAGGCGCAAATGGGTCAGGCCGGGAGCCGAGCAAAATCTCCTGGATGGAGGGTAGAAATATTCCCTGTTCCTGGGCAGCAAAGGGGAGGAGGCAGAGGCGACAGCCGGCGCGGAGCAGCGGGACGAAACACGAGTGCTCGGAGGAGGGAAAGCAGGAACGGCCTCCGCACGTGTCCCCTCCAGCAGCCCCAAGCCCCGGCTCTGCCGGACGCGCAGAGAGGACCGAGAGGCAGCGTCGTGCAGCGGGGGCGGCCCCATGGGACACGGACCCTGCACAGCGGCCGTGCGCACACCGCGACCGCCGTGCCTGAGCCCGGCTCCGTCCCACTCAGTCACATACATACATATCATGCATATACGTTTTATATTTTATATATATACATAAAGTATATTTTATTATTCCTTTAAGCCTCTATTTTTGCTTGAAAACTGTTGGGGTTTTTTGTTTGCTTGTTATTCCAGTATACTTTAGGAAATGCTTTTTTCTCACAGCTCTTCTTTTTTTCCCTTTTAATTCTAAGCAGTCCTATTTTAAAACACTGAGTATATGCTTGCTCAGATAAACGAGTATCTGAACACACAACTGACTACCCCATTTTCACATAATTAATTTTTTTCTGATTTTGCCTGTGCATTTCTTGCTCGTTTGCCCATGTAATAATTAATTAGCATTAATTATACTGGATTGCACCTTCGCAGTCTGCACACACAGTCAATTAGAAAGGCGGGCGCTTTGCAGCGCTCTGGTTTTCCGAGGGGAAAAGGGGGCATCCACAAGCAGCGTGGAATTAACCACCGAAAGGACACAATTCACATCTGCCCAGGAGAGCACTTGGAGTAAGAAACCGTTTCTACTTTTAAGGCATTTAGGCCACGGACTGAAACAATTTTTTTCTCCCGTAATTGAAGGGCGAGAAGCCAACAGCAGGGCCGAGAGCGCAGCAGAAGCGCAGGTCCCGCCTTGGCCTGAGCGGGCGCAGGGCGGCTGTGCGGGCGCTGCAGGGAAGCCCCCCGAGCCGCCCTCGGAGCCGCGGCTCCTGCGCCCGGCTCAGCTCCCTCTCGCGGCGCCGCTGCGCGCGGGCGCTAGGGCAGCCCCGGCGCCCGCCCGCCCTCGCACACCTTCTGCGCCCGCACTCACCCCGGCGGCCGTCGCCCGTCAGCCGCTTTCTGTTCCTCATCCCGCGCCGGGCGCTGTCCTGTCTTCCCCTCAAAGGCAGCGAGAACTTCCCCTTCCCGCATCCCTCGTGGTCGCAGTTTCGGCAGCCTCTGGCTCTTCTTCTCTTTCTGGGGAAACATCTCCAGCTTCAAAACCCTCTCAGCCTCTCTGAGCTCATTTCACAACTCTTTGCTCTTCCCATTTGCTGCATTCAGCTGGTGCTCGGAAATACCCCATTCGGAGTCCTCACGTCCCCAACTCGAATCACCTCCAGCAGCTCCTTGTCCCCACCGTGCTGGCCGGCCTGGAGAAGACGATCAATATTTAACCAGCGTTACTACTAACAGCTAAGAAGACATCATTTCAGTGCTTTTGAAAGTTTAAAACATGCTGTGTAGCTCTAGAGGAACTCCATGAAGGGGTGTTTAGAGGTGACATTTCTCAAGAGATGAGACTTTTCCAGCCAAATTCACCACTTTCAGTCAAGCACTTTGGAAGCCATTTGAGGAAGACTATGTTGCAGCAATCACTGCAGGCAGCACTCTAACACATCCGGGGTGTTAGGACAGCAGCTGGCGGCCCAGCACCACGTCCGTGAGGACATCCCTCGCCGCCAGGTCTCTGGCGCGCTCACTTGGCATCGACCCCAAGCAGCGACTCAGAGGAAGCCCTCCCGAGGGCCTGCGACTTTGCCCCTCATCCGCACAGGTAACGCAGTCTCTGCCGAGAGGTGGCGACAGCTTCCGCAGAGGGTTATGCACCTTTATCCTCCCCAAGCACCACGAGCTGCTGGCGCGGGGGCTGCTTTGGCAGAGCGTCCCCAACACCCTCCTCCGCCCGTGAGGCGGCCGTGGCAGGGGCTCAGGTGTCGGGGTGCTCACTGCTCCTCCGGGAGAAGCTCATGAGGGTTATGAGGGCAGCAGTGGTCACCTCTGGGTATTTCACAAGCCAGCGTGTGGGAGCAAACTCTGGTGCTGCTCAGAGACCTCTGTGCCCACTTGTGACCGGGTACCTGCACGTGGTGAACCTCGGCACGCCTTGTTCGCTTTGCTGAGGTTAACGGAGAGAAAACCCTCATCGCAGCCGCAGCCTGGCTTGTCCATGCTGGAGGCCAGGGCTGGCCTGCGAAAGCTGGTTACGCAAGCGCACAGAGGAGCGAGTTTCGGGGTGGGCGCACGCAGACTGCTTGGGCACCGCCACGGGCACGTGGCCGCGCCGCCGTCCTGACCACCTTCCCTCCCGCTGCTCAGAGCCCTTGTGCAGGCGGTGCCGGTTGCGCTCCTCATGGCCGAGCCATGGCCGAGCCACGGCCGACTCCGCAGAGCAGCGGCGCCTCGAGAGCCGCGGGGCGCCCGCACGGCCGCAGTGCCTGCGATGCTGACAGCTCAGGGGAATGTGCAACCGCGGGAATGGAGCCCCCAGAGCCTTCGCCATGGCCGGAGAGGGGGCCAGCGCCAACGGGGCTGCCTCGA
Organism: Crypturellus soui; assembly: GCA_032275445.1. Classification (NCBI taxonomy): domain Eukaryota; kingdom Metazoa; phylum Chordata; class Aves; order Tinamiformes; family Tinamidae; genus Crypturellus; species Crypturellus soui. The sequence continues at coordinate 264,399 of JAUBNY010000044.1, read as the reverse complement.
AGGCAGCTCCCAGGAGACCGTGCCCTGGGGATCGAGGCTTCTGAAGCACCGACATATGAATCATCTGGAGATTAAAAGGAAAGAAAGCACCGAACCTGAGCCTGCAGCTGAAAATCATAGCGATTCTGGGGATGAATCACCTGCCACCTGCTCCGGCTGGGAAACTTGGTGGCAGCGACGCAGCAGGACCACGCAGGGCGTCCCGGGGGGCGCGCGGCCACCTCGGCTCCGTGGCGCTGACTCAACGCGGCCGCCCCGCACGGGCGCGCGCGACGCTCCTGCCCCTGCCCGCAGCACCGCAGGGCGCCCGTTGCAGCCCGAACCTGCTGACCCTGCGGGTCACCGCGGGACGGGGCGGTCCGTGGTGACGCGGAGCCTGCGGAGCGCCCGTGGCCTCAGTGGGGGCACCCCATCTAGGAACAGCTACGTATGCGTACGCCTATGCTTATGTGTATAACTATACACATTGGTGTCCGCGTACGTCCTCACACACACACCACGTGCCGCCGCTGCCGGCCGCCTCACTTTCCAGCTCACTCTCCTGCCAGCGAAACCCTCCCCGGCGGCTCCCCTTTGGCCCGGGCTGGAGCGGCAGCGCCCGCGCTGGCTGCTCTCCTGCGCCCCGTTTCTGCCCCGGCAATCCGTCACGTCGGCTGCTGTTTGTCAAGCCACCCTGCAGCTAATGGGGAGGGCTGTGGCTCTCTGGAGCCGTGCCAGCAGAGATTTTACCTTCTCTGAAATCTCCTCCTTTCTCAGAGGCAGGTTCCTCCTGTGGTGGAAGTGGCTGGTTTTTTTTTTTTTTCCTCCAAACAGTTGTTGCAAATAGTAGAACTTCCCTCCAGGACTAGGAGCCCCTCTGCGACCTCCTGCACCCAGCAGCCCGGCCAGAGCCCTCAGCTGCGGCAGTGACCAATTTCTCTTCCCCCAGCAGGAGCGAGAGGTGATCCAAAGGACAAGGGAGAAAGCAGGATGAGCCACTTCCATCTGAACTACATCAGGGAAGGGAAAGGAATTCGAAGGAGCAGGGAAAGGCAAAGTGTTGAGGCTAGGGAATGGTTAAGGGCGGCTCCAGATGACAAATCCACAAACTAATTGTTCCAGCTAAAAATATGGACATACATACACACACACCTAAATATATACATACACACGTATAAATACACGTGGCGGCCGGCGCTGGGTCACCACAGCTCCGTCGGTGCAGGCAGTCGTGCTCCCTCTTTTCAGAATGCTGTCATCTTTTGCTACTTTCCTGCAAGAAAGTCATGCAATTTTCTGCAGCTTTTCCTTTTTCCTTTCCAGCTTCCCCTCTCCGCGTTGCAAATAACAGCTGCCCTAAAAATAGCTCCTGTTTCTTCCTAGGCATCCCCAGTAGCAAGGCTCACGGGCCGGTCACGTGCCGGAGCTCCGGGCCTTGCACCCGGCGTCCTGCATTTATTACGGAGAGTCCAGAAACACGGACTAAATAGGGAAACCTGGCAGGCAGCTCCCTACCAGCCTGACTTCCCACTTTCTATGACCCGAGGGCATAGCGGTGACCAGGTCCCCCGTGGAAATGGGGCCGACCTGTTAGTTTTGCTCCCTGCCGCTGCCTCTAAGCCGCAGGATTTCTGTTTGTGCACTGGGAAGTAGTGAAAACAGGAACTTGAAGGACAGAGTCTGTTGCAAAGCCTTGGTAGCAAGAGGAGAGAGGCAGCTAGAAAAGGCAGAAAGGGGGGGAAATAATGACAGCTGACTGACTTTCTTTCTGATTTCTTTTTTTTTTTCCCTTAAATCCTTAAAGCTCCCAGTAAGAGGATTGTGTCCCTGGGTTTTATTCCATCCTCCTCCCAGCTCCATAAGGTACTCACTGCCGGAGGCAGCCGCTGTCCTGTCCCGAGAGGCCGCCTCGCCACAGGACACCTGCCTCTCGCTCCAGTCTGGTCTGTGGTAAAAAACAATATATTTTGAGTGGTGTGAAGACAAGGAGGTCCCCCCATTTCGAGGGCAGAGACATTTTCAGGTCTCCTGCCACTCTGGTTGATTTTCTTTAGGTGGAAGGAGAAATCTCCTCACATTCCTCCCTTCCTGGGATGGGGGAGCTTCCCCCACAGGAGCTTGGTGGCCGAACCAAGGGGGAGCACCGTGAAACCTGCTTTGAAGTCACAGAACAAGCGGCCTCAGCGCAGGTGCCTTGTGGCACCTTTTGGGTTCCAAAAGCACCCAAAGGCAAGAACGGCCCTTCCTAAACTTTCCCTCCTGTGTCCGCTGGCCGCCTGTCCCTCTCCAGGCGCGGAGGTGACGGCTCCAAAAGGCGATTCCTTTCCATGCTACTGCTCCCATTTCAGATTTTATCAGAAAAAAAAAAAAGAACAAAAACAAAAACAAAAGAGAAAGTTAAATGGGGAAGATGAGAGAAACAAGGAAAAAAAAGCCCCAAAAAACAGCAAGTAGCAATAAATCCATCAGGCCTGAGCGCTGCTGCACTGCAGGGCTCTGGGCTAGGGCACGAGGGAACTGCCCTCCCCTCCCGCAACGCCGGCGCCGCTCCTCTCCGCTCCGCCCGGCACCAAGCTGCCCGCTGCCTCCCGCCGCTCTCTGCGAGGGTCAATCCGAGCTTGCGGGGCAGGCGCTCCCTGGCTCCCTCGGACGTCAGCAGACTGGGGGTGAAGCCCCCGCGCCCCAGCAGCCCTTCGCGACGCAGCAGCCGCGCGGCGCCCTTCGGAGCAGCCCTGGGAAGCGGCAGCTCCAGGTGCCCCTTCCTGGGGAGCCGGGAGAAACCTGGGGCTCTGGCGACCTCCCTGTGGGACCGCGGGTGCTGGGAGAGGCCTGGCTGGGCTGGCGCCCGCCCGAAGCTGCATCTCCCCATCCTCCGGGACCGCCGGGCGCCTGCGGCTGCACGGGCAGGTGGCAGGAAAATGAAAGAAAGCCCTTAGATTTCTAGAAATCTAAGAAGATTTTAAATCTAATCTAAAATCTGAGAAGACTTAGGAAAAAAAAACCTAAGAGGCTGTGATCTCAGGCTCTCTCTTCTCAAAATAAATAGCTTCAATTTTTAAGGATGTCTCCAAAGAACGCAAGTTTCCCGGAGCTCGGAGCACAGGGGCAGCTCCCCCCGAATCCTTCCTGATGTCAGCCCCGCTGGACGTGCCCTCCCACCGCGAGCGCCGCATTCCCGGCGTCACTTCGAAGGTCTCGGCTTTCCCATGTGCTTCCCATGAGAGTTTCATTCCCTGCTTTCCCCGGGGGACGTTGTGTGGGACACGTGTCCCCAACTGCCGCGTGTCCCGTCTGCCTCCAGTGCGGTGCTTTCCCCAGATAACTTGTTCCAGAGCTTGACCATCTTCATAGCCAGAAGCTGCTTTCTTGGCACGGTACCTGTATGTACCTTGCTCCCAGTTACTCCAGCTTTTTATTGTTTTATTTCCACATAAAGGCAGTCGATTAGCTCATTTTAGCAGTACTTAAGACAGAATAGCTGACTTCCCATGTCCTCAAATCCCCTAGGCTTTCAAAGTCCAGATCCAGTAATCCCAAATTCTTTCCCTCTCTGGGGAAAAATATGTTCTAAATTATCATTCCTGCTCATCGTCTTTGAACTCTCCTTCTCATCTACACATTACTTAAAGTGTGGCTCTCCAGCTGGAAGTATTTCTCCATCTGAAGCTTCACCAAACATACACAGCACAGAATAATTCCCATTGCTTGAAAAAAATCCCGGTGGTAAATACACTGCAGAAGGCAATTTGCCTTTTAACAACATTATGTTGCTGGTTTTGGCACAGCACCCACCACCCTCTTCAGATCCTTCTCTGCAGCCCTTTCTCTAGCTCCAAACACACCTTTTCCTTTTGGTCATTAGATTAATTTTCCAAGCACAGAGTCTGTCCTGTGCCTTCACTGATAACTTCAGGCCTCATTTTTACAGTATCAGGAGCACTGGGGTCATTAATCTTTCGTTCCCCGATGCTTGCAGCTCCTCCCAGCTGGCTGACACCTTCCGATTCAGAAGAAATCTGGGTCCTGCTGCCACCAAGAGACGGCTCCTCTGCCACATGTCTCAGCCCGGGATGCTTCCAGCCATCCCTCTCGTCCCGCGTTTGCAGTGGGCATCCGGCTAGGAGAGACCCTCGGCATCTCCTCGGTTATCGCGACAGCCGCTCGTGCAGCATCTCCCCAAGGCCGCCCTGCTGACCGCAGCAACCCAAAACGCGGCAGCGTCTCTCTCCTCTCCTTTTCTCTCTCCCCAAACTCATGCTGTAAATTTTACTGACTTTCAGATGAAGAACACCTTTTCCCAAAAAATGCTGCAGAATTGAACTGCTTTTCCCTCGGCTTCGTTTTCCCAAACAGGCTCCATATTTCTAACGTGTGGTGCATCCCTCTGTGGTGCCCATTAAGCTGCAGTTGTGCTCAGATGCCGAAACTCCAAACACTTCCTGTTTGTTTTCTGTGCTTCTGGCACGATTTCTGAAGGAATTAAAAGCAAATCTGTTTATCTTCACTAAATCCCTCCGCTGATAAGGGTATTAGTGCTCTTATTTAAGAATGGGAAAGCAAGGCAAAGGGGAGCTGGATGCAAAATTGCCATAAAACAGATGCCTAATTTGCCCTGAAAACTCTCAGCAGCCGAATTTTCCGCAAATGCAGCAAGAGACCCGGCGCCGCAGCTCAGGCGCCTCCCGCGCGGCGGCCCTTCCCAGGAGCGCGGGACGCCACGGACGCAGCGCGAAGCTCACCGGCCGCTTTCCTCCCGGGCGCCAGAACACGCACTGCAGAGCAGGCGGCAGCCGGCACCGGCCACCAGACGAGCTCCGCGTCTCCAGCCACCACCGCTCAGCGCCTCTCGGAGCTCTCCCGAAGGAGGCAATTGGCAGTGCGCGGATTGCCCCGGTTGCTGCAAGGCACTCTGTTTTTTCGTTTTTTTCTTTCCCTTCTCCCTCTCCATTTTTTAATCACCTCCACAGGATCATCCCTGCCTTGTCTCTCAACACCCTGTTCAGGGAGGAGAAGACGGGGCCGGCTGTCCCGGCCGGGCGGCGCTGCCGTTCGTCACCCCGACAGCCGCGGCGCGCGGGGCACCGGGACCCCCATGCCCTCCTCAGAGCCCCGCGTCCGCTTTGCACAGCTCCTTTTTGGAAAAGTCCCCAGTTCCCGCGGGAAGAGGGGGAACTGCCGTGGCCAAAGCACACCCGGCACCACCGCGACTTTTATCTTCATCGGGGAAAGGCGCGTTGCAACCCCTGCCCCTGCCCATGTGCTCACCAGCTGCAAGCCACCACGGCCACGTCACGCACGCGGGTGCCTTCCACCTGCGCCCCAGGCTTTGTCAGCCTGCGCTTCCACACTCAAGAGTCTTGAATTCACCAAGGGAGCGGGTGGGTCGGGGAGTGTTTGTTGCTTTTAACTGCAGAGTTGGAGCTGCTGCCTCCCCGGCAGCCCTCAGCACTGCGGCTGGCACCAGCTTGGCCGGCTCGGCTGGGAGAGGGGACAGGACAGGAGGCAGCGGGAGGCTGCGGGCGTCTCGATGCCGCCCGTGTCCCTGTGCTGTCAGCCGCAGACAGGGGTGTCCGTGCACACGGAGGGCTCGGCCGGGTGTCCCGTCGGGTAGCGAGAAAGAGGAACCCGACGTGTAGCTTTACCCCAACAGAGCCGCGCTGACCTGCAGGCAGGAGCAAACGTGAGGCGGTGCCGCGAGCCGGGAGGCTGCGGGTTCCCCGCGACGGCAGGACCAGCCTCTGCGCGGGCTGCTCACGCCGACGGCCCTGGGAGCGAGGAAGGCAGCCAAGTCCCGCTGAGCTCGTTAAAGAGACAAATGGTGATTAAAAATTAAAAGGCGAAGCTCTCTATGAATCACACGGCCGCTCAGCTCCCCGCCGCTCCGAGCACTGCCTCCTCCTGTGCCTTCCCTTGCACAAGGCTTTCGCAGGACCTGGGAACATCAAAATCCACCACAAATCAGGGGCCGTGTTACAAAAAGCAGCAAATTGCGCCGGCTTTTCGCAGCGAACAGCAAAATCTTCTCCCTCCCCACGGTGAGGTGAACGGTGCAGAACGACCAAACTCCTCAACCCAACAGCCCCGCACTGACACGGGTATGTCCCGGGATATATGCCCCTATGAAAGCAACCTGGGCCGATTTATCTGGGACTGCTGTTAGTGACAGCAGCGGATGCTGAGCTAAGGTGACATAAAGGCACCTCTGGCTGGCGCCCAGCTACGCACCCGAGGAGCCCGTCTCGAGCCGCCTGATTTGAAAACGTGGCCGCGCCATCCTCCGCGTCGCTCCAGGAAAAGCCTTCGGGAACTCAGTCCTTCACGCTGCTCCTTTCCTCTGTAACTGACCAAAAGAGAAGTTCGGAGATGTAGGACAGGACGAGCCCTGGAAATAAAATGCTTTTCTAGTTACCACTGTTCCCGGTGAAGAAGAGGTGAGACCCGAGGAGCAGCATTACGGAGCTCACGTTCCGCACAAACACCACTCGTTACGTGCACGTTCGACGCCCAAGCCCCAGGCCTCCCGCAGGAGCTCCCCTCACACGAGGCTGCCGCCCGCGCGGCCGGGGCCTGCGGGAGACCTCGGCGCCCCGGCCACGCGCCTAGGGAGAGCGGCGTCGTGCCGGGGCCGAGAGGCCGCGCCGGGAGCAGCGTCGGCACTCGAGGACGGGGGGACACGGACCGGCCGAGGGGAGCGCCGAG
>JAUBNY010000044.1:228788-255999 GCA_032275445.1 Crypturellus soui | reverse complement strand
GGGGCGGGCTGCCCCCGGCCTATAAATCATTCCTCCTCGTATCTCTGGGAGTTAGACAAATTCGCCTAGCGGGTGTGTGATGAGCGTGTTAGCTCCTTCCTCGATAGCCTCAGAGGGGGAGCACGTTTCTTTGGTGAGTCCTTGGGTCTGCTTGCCCTTCTACTATCATCACGTTTTCCAAAAGTGCTTTCTTTCTTGGATATTTTTTTTCCTCTCTTTCACTCCTTCAAATAAAGGTAAGACTATGCTTTTTATATATAGTTTGCCATTTGTATATTTCTTTGCTAAAGGTCTGTGACTCATCATGGCCACGGAACAGTTTTTAGTAGACCGTCATGCAGAAACACTGTTTCTTTCAGCTCTTTCTCTCCCAAAGGCATGCCACTGGTTGCTACTGTCTTTCAAAGCTTCCTTCAACCCCTCTGTTCTTAGTTACTAAATATCTGATATTCTAAAGACTCAAGTGTAAGGGTAAAACATTGATACTGTTTTGTTACCTCTGAGATGTTTTTGTGTATTTCTTACCCCGTTCTTTCTATTCTGTTGAAGTCCATTGTGTTCTGAAAGTATTGGTGAATCAAGCAGGGCAAAAACTTCTGCTGTACTGGATCTGGTGGTGTTAACACTTTGAAGGAATGTGCACATCTTGGATTTTTTTTTTTTCCTGCAGAAAACAACAATTTGGAACAACTGTAAATAAATCACTACTGGGCAATACTTTGTCTCTCTTTCTCAGTGTCACAGAAAGCACAGTAGTGTGGACCCTGACAGTGAGGTCTTAAAACACTTAAATCCAGCAGCTGGAGTGTAGGGAAGAAAAGAATGGGAGGGTAGAGACTCAGAAATAACAGTGAAGGGTGGCTAGGTGGCGGGATTAGGCTGCCATTCACATGCAATGAAGAACACAAAAATCACTTTTCAGTGGAAATGGCCGGTTTGTTTTGGAAAGTGGTGGCATCCACTTTGTGAATGATTCCTGTGGTAAAACCTCAGAAACTAGTTTTGTATTGACAGCTTCAGAATTATTAATTAACAGATATTCAAAGAAGACAAGGATGAGAAGGAGACTCTTAAGCTCACAAATTTGCCCAACTATTGCTGTTCCTAGTAAGGCTTTTAACTAGGACTTTGTCATTGTGGTGCTGCTTGGCTCTTAGCCAGGGAAACTGGTGTTGTTTTTATATAGTGCCTATGGTCCTATACTTTAGCATGTCAACATTGCTTGAAGAATGAGAAACGTGTGCCTGCTGGGAAGTTACTATCATGGACAGATTTCCAAGGTCTCATGTTGGCACCAATGCCACATTGGGGAACAGGAATAAGAGCTTATAAGTGTTTTGGTTTCTGCATGCAGAATCAGAAGACTTAATAGTCACTGCTGGGTGGAAGGGATCATACAGCCTCCTTTACTGCAAGCATTTTGGATGCTTCTGAGACACTGCCTCCCAGTATGGTTCCTTTAAGTAGCACTCAGAGCCAAAGGGTCCTGGAAATGCTATAACCATGCTTTGGAAGAATGTAGCAAAAAATGTGTAGCAAAATATGAAGTCTGGGTTGAACTGATATTACCAACACTGTTGGGAATGACCAGAAATGCTTCACTTTTTGTAAATAGTTTAGAAAAAAAAATATAAATTGCAGCAGAGTGGCTTTCTCATGGTGTACTTACAGTCAGTTGCACTGTTTTGCCCTGAGTGGTTATTCCGTTTTTTTTTTTTTTTTTTTTTTTCCCCTATAGGAGTCAAATGAGGCCTTTTTGCATTGCCCATTTCTCGAGGAGGAAATTCAGATGAGCTATCAAATGTGGTTTATCACAGTAACCCTTTTACCTCTCTCATCTGACTGCCACACAGTAGTTGAAAGCATGGTAGTAGCATCTGTAAGCCAGCTTCACAACTGGAGCCTGAAAGTGGCAGAAAAAAGTTGCCAAGTTTCAAGTAGAGCTGGTGGTTATCTTGGAAACTGTGCTGGAGAACACAACCACAAATGATTTTGCCAAATAATATACAGTATTTATTTAGTCCAGCTCCCTGATTGCTATTAAGGCAGTCGGCCAGCAGCAGTAAGTGTTGTGACATCATTTTGAAAGGCAATGTGCTGGTTCTGAAATGGAGTAGGATGTACTATGATTCATTTAAAAGGAGAAGGAAAAAAAAAAAGAAAGGCTGTACTCTGTTCAGAGATAAAGCATATGACTGCATCGTGGCTGGAAGCCAAAAAGGGAATTATGTGAATCAATCATACTTGTAGCATTATTGCGATCCCATACTCCTTATAGCAGCGAATGTCTTCCTACTCATTTAATGAAATTCTGCAGGAAAAAAAAATCCTTTTAAACACTGAACAAGTAACTAGTAACAAGTTGCCATAGTTTAAGCTGTAATATTTTCAGATCATCACTGGTTACATCTTCAATTTACATAGCTTGTCCCACTATCCTAGGTAATAAAATGTTAGAATGGAAAGTACCATGAGTAATCACATTCTCAGTCACCCATTTAAAAGAAGTCACTTCTGCCTTCCTTCAGAGCAGAAATAAAATATGTTTAAAAAAAAAAAAAAAGATTTCCCAAGGGAATTACTCATCAGAGTGAGGGAGGGTCAGGGAATAAAACTGTAAACTTCCAACATCAACTGGACTAATTCCAAGGAGAGCTGATGACTGAGTGACCTAAAAAGGCTGTTCGGATTGAAATACTGGGAATGTGTCTCACATTGTATAGGAAGTAGGTAACAGAAGGAAGGTGGAGAAAACTAAGGCTTCAGAAACAGAAGGAACAACTAAATTTTATCCACATATCTTGCACAGTTCTCAAAATGAAGGAAAATATGCCCTACCTTATAAGGGGATCATAAAGACACCCCTACTTGTCATTCATAATGCAGGTTTTGAAAACTGGGAACAATTTAAAGAAACTTACTATGCTTAAAACATGTTAACAATTAAAAGCCTTTAAGATTTGGGTGTTACTGCACTTGCTGTTTACCTTTCCAAAGGAGGTTTGTTTATCTCTGTCAAACACCTTCCAGAAGGCTGAATCATCTTAGCACCTGAACAAGATCCAGGTTCTCCTTTAAAAATAAAGCTTTCTGTGGAAGTGAGGATTGCAAATCTAGAGTGTTATTACTGTGTAACAAACTATAGAAAGCTACTATTTCTAAGGTGCCTACACAGGGATGTTAGAACCCCAGTAAGATTAGCCTTGCAGAAAAAGGTTTGCAGGACTGAGGCTTCAGTTTGACCTAATTCTTAGTGTGTTGTTTTTCTGTTGTTAAATAAATAAATAAATGGGGCATTTTTTTTCATGGTGTGCAGAGGAATTGTCCTAAACTCAAGTTCATTCCAAAAGAAAAACTCAGCACCTTAATCCTAATCAAACACAGCACTTCTTTTTAGACGGTTTCTCAGTGTACCTTGTATATAAAAGGTGTGTTTCTGCAGAGATGTATTTGAATAGTAAAGCAACAAGTAAAACTTCTGTGAGGAGGTGAAAGTTAGTGCTTCCACAGACTTGCACACTACTGTCCTGTATCCCTGCTTACTAGAAAAGCTTTCTGACCACAGCTATTGAGATCACCCAGTGAAAGACCATCTCTAGTCTTGGATGAGAGGACCATTGTTTTCATTGTGCAAAGAAATTCTATATGAGAAAAGAGAAATTGATTTTATGAAAAGCCTGTTGCCTGTGGAAAAAATGTTTGTGCTCTACTTGCCTGTTCCCTTCTTTGCTACCGTATGCAAGAGATTAGATAGCCATGATAACCAAGAATAACTAGATAACCAAGAAGTACCCCTTGGAAGTGCTTTCCCCAGGTACAACTTGGTAGCCTTGGAATTCCCTAATTAATATCATGCAACTTAACTTGAAATACCTCCACATGTTCAACAGTATTACTGCTAACCTCAAACTTACTCCACACGGGTTTGTAGAATGTGAATATTGCCTTCAACGAGTTCACAGATGGGTGAGGAGGAACTTGCAGGTTTAAAGTATTTTTTCAGACATAGAAAGAGGACAATAACTTCTGCAATCTTTGCTCAACATGGGCTACGTTATCCTTAAATTTACATTTCAATGACTGAAACTTAAACAACTTTTGTTTAATCATCTTTCTAATAATGCATAAACAGTCTGAACTTTGTCTATTAAATGTCCTGGCATGAGCTGCTTTAAGTCAAATCATGCTGGAAAAGGATTTGGCTCCACTGCAATAATACCCCAGCTTACCAAGCGGGTAGATGTTTAGGTCAGGACGATGACTCCCCATGCGGTTGCATACACGTGGCTTAAGTGTTTACAAACAGCGTCCCGGCATCCTCAGCAGCTGTCCTGCCGCAGCCTGCGACGACCGAGTTCTAGGAATGTCCCTGGTTCTCACTGGGGAAAAAGAAACAGGGAACGTCAGAATCGTCAGAGTTTAGAAAAACATATTGTAGTTTTGGTTTTTGGCTGCATGTGCTGCATCTGTATTGCATTCTAGATCACTGGGTCCTTTGTCAAAGGCTTCTGTTTTTCCCCTGCTTGAACGCAATCTGGATGGAGGCGACGCGTTTGCTTGGAATACGCTGACGCTAAACCTGAGACAGGGTTAAGGGAACTGTTGCAAAGGTTTCAAGTGTTTTTTTTTTTTTTGCCTCCCTCCCACCCCCCCATTCTTTTGAAAATTCATAGAGATTTCAATCCCCCAAAGCTTTCATGACAAAACAGCACTTTGCAATACAAGAATCCCACCGTAAACTGTTGCGTATTTTTTTGCTCAACTGGGAATGACTCACTGCCTGTTTGAATACTAGCACAATGCCCTCTTTAAAGAACAGAGAAGAAATCATGAATCCTACTAACTTTATAAGTAAAATCAAATAGCTGAAAGTCATTATTACTTAATGAGACATGTTGACACAGAGAGGCGTTGCTGTTACGAAAGCTAATACCACTGCAAGGCAAGTTTTAGACCTCCATTAGCCATAAGAGGCTCTTTGGAGATTTCTGCATTTACTTAACTGAAAAAATGCCACAAAATCTGCTTTTAAAAAAAGAAAGGACAAAAAAAAGGCAGTGGTAATTATTGGCTTGTCTTGCCAAGAGCGTTTCAGGAAGTACAGTTGAAAATACATCTACTTGCTACTCAGAAGCCTGCCAACTGACAGCCTATGTCATGTTCTCCTCTGCAGCCCCAACCTGAGCTGCCAAACAGGTTCTGCTCTACCACATGCTCTTAGCCTACCCCACATGCACTGCTGGGCATTGTTAGAGGCCCTGCTCCTAACCCAGCAACATGACTTCCCAGCCCTGGATGTGTTTTTCAGCCTCTCATACTGCTTGCATTGAAAAATGAATCCAGAGCACTGTCGTCTTCCACAGAGGCAGGAGGCAGTTGGGACACTTGTCATTTGTATGGGCTGATTTTGCTTAACTGAGTCACAGTATTTGCCATCATTACAACAAAGTTGCGACCATACAACACAGCATGAAGACCAATGCATGTGCTATGTTCCACGTATTTACTTCCACTCTTATTTGGGTTTTGCATTAATACTGATTATGACTGCTTTCTACTACTGTACTCCTGCGGGGGTTTTTCTGATTTGTTCTCTCCTTCTGTTTGTGGCCCATGCAGAACTTGCCTCTCTTTCACCAAGTTCCTCACCTTCTTTCCTTTTCCCTTCTAACCTTTTTGCTCTGCACTGCCCATTAGTCTTGCAGCAGCTGGGTAGCAGAAAGGCAATTAAGAATAAAGAAGATGGAAAAGAGAGTATATGGAAAAGGCATTTCTGAGATTGCACAGGCTACATGTTCCTACCCTTGTCTTGTCTTGGTGCTGTTGCAGAGATCAAAGGGGATATATTAAAACCTGGGCTTGATGCTGGCATGAGAGTTTTACCCTGCCTGTGGTGTCCTTTCATAACTTCCCACATTCCCTCCTTAGCATGAGGGACAGCAATTATTCATGCCATACTTGCTGCCATTTTCATGCTCCTGATACTACTTTTTTTTTTTATCTTTGTTTAATCTGTTTGTTCTTTCAGTGCTACTTCACATGCGTTTGAAGTCACGTACTTTGAAGTTATACAATTTTTATATTTGCCGAAGGACAGAGAACTCTTTCAGTCTCTCTGTAAGCAAAAAGGAGAAATGAACGACTGTGTATTTCTTCTTGGGTGAAAGTGTCACTGCTGTACTGTTCATGGTAAAATAAAGAAAATGAGTTGTTGCAGTAAAGCAGGAGATGCCTCCCTTCCCCCAAAGTTACCAAAGTTCACAGAAGTGAGATATTTCCTTGAAACTTAAAGTATGTGTATCCTTTAATAAAAGGAATGCAATGTGTCCTTGAAAGAGAACATATGAAAGTTTAAAATGCACTGGAATTTGCCTTTCCCTAGGAGTTGAGGGAGTGGGAGGTGCCTGCATTAAAGACTTGTTTGTTTGTTTCTTTTAAAATGGCCAACCTTTTGTTCCCATTATACTCCTTTGCTTGCTTCCTTGTCTATCTGCCTTTCAAGTTTGTCTGCCTCAAAATGTCTGGAGTATTACTAAAATGGCAGCAGTAAAAATCAAAATTATGGAAGCTGAGCAACTGAAAAAAAAGTTGGCTTTAGCACTTATTTAACTCACATGACAAGCAGACATTTTTGAGGACAGAAAATCTATCCTAATGAGTCTCCATTCCACAGACTCAATTTCTGAACATGCAGATCACAAATCAAGGAGCAAAGATATCAGTATTGACCAAATAGGAAAGAACACTCTTAATATTTATAAACAGGAAAAAAAAAAAGCTCAAAGTAGAAAAGTATAAAGTTTGTTAGTTCTGCTAGTCTGATGGTCTGTTAGTTCTATAGAGCTCTCTATACTTTTCATGGAGCAATAGTTCTCTTTAAGTAAATTTGGACCTGTGCTTTTCTGCTTCCGTGTAATCTTTTATGCAGCAAAAAAAAACCTTGTAGGTTAAAGAAGTAGGAAAAATAAGAATTGTGCTGATTTATATTTTCTTTTATTGCTATGAGTAATGCCTGAGAAGTGACAGAGACTGGATGCGAAAATACCTTTTTTTTATTATTATTTGTATTTTTCCACTGTGTTTATGTTGTGCAGTTGTTGATTCCAGTACAGATAGCTGTGCTTTCTTGCCCCAGTGCTGTCAGTTAATCTGTGGCCCTGAAAACTGGTGGCAGCTTCTGCCGTTTTCACAAAGCCCTATTCATTTTCAGTGGGCTTCACAGAGCTGTTAACAGTCTGCCCAGACTGATATACTTGCAGGACTGAGGCACTCAGTCACACTTCCCCATACTTTGCAGTAACTGCAGTGAGAAAATAGTTTGCAAAGTATTTCTTGTCCTTTCAGGAGGAGGGGAGGAAAAAGAGGAAGTGAACAGAGAGAGGCAGATACAGAGTAACAGGTAAAGATTCAGGGGCATAGAAGCTGATAGCTAATATTTAATTAAAAAACATAACAAAAAAGTTTTAAAAATAATTGCAAGTTAACACTTTTTTTTTTTCCTGCAAAATATGCAAACTCTGGCTAATGGATTGAAAAAAAAGCTGTGCCCCTGAAAGGGTGAGTCTAACCAGCTCGTGAACTGCTGCTTTTTTCTTGACGCAACTGCTACTCACTGGTTGGAGATACATTGTTGGACAAGCTGTAGCATGAGTCTAATTCAGGATGGCAACTCTGATGCTTCTAAATATAAGGAGAGTGGATAGAGTGAAATTAATTTTTGCAGGCTTACATTAGAAGGCACCTTATATCCCAGTCATGAAACAGAATCCCACTGTGCTTGGGGCTGTACAAGCATAAGCCATTTCTGTTTCATTTTGCTATTTAATTCAGCAAAGGAGACAGTTTAAAGAGAAAAAAAGTTGGTCTGGCAGTGCACAAGGGCCAGAGTGTTAGTAGCTCTTGTTTATAATGCAAAACGGAGGCAGATAGATCCCTTCCAAAAACTAAATATTTGCAGTAAATAACCAAAGATGTTATTGCTACTTGCTGTGTGTGTTAGTTAACCAGAGTTCCCAACCAGCATTGCTGCAGTCTCTTCCCTAGGGTGCTCATATTAATGAGCAGGCAAAGCATGCAAAGAGTGAGAGAAAGGGTATAAAATTAATAAGCAACCACTGAGAGCCAAAGCACACACAACTTGTACAAACCTTGCTGAAGCCATTCATTGCAGTACTTAAAAAAAAAAAAAAAGTCTAAAAGACATACAGGAAAGCTGTGGTATAGCTGGGAACTGAACCCATATCTCTTGAGTTCCAGGGCTTTACCCATGATACCCTCCTTCCTGCTCATTCGGAGGTTTACAGATAGTTTTCTCTGCTTACTAAGATAACAGAAGCACCAATTTTAAGAAACAGAAACTACAACCAGAAACAAGTAGCATGTCACTTTTTCTCAGAAGCAGGTTTTCAGTAGTGTTTTCTGTGGATTGACAATACATCCTTGTTTTGCTGGACAACTCCTCACATTTCTAAACTGGCAGTGCTCATCCAAAAGGACAAGAGTCATTTGAACCTTAAATGTCATTTCCCTTCTTAGAGGAAGGGCTGGTTTTGCCTCTATCTTTGATTGCAGCACTGTTGAAACCCCCACTACCAGCTGAGAAAGGGTGAAGGAGAAGAAACTCTCTGTTTTACTGGCACTGCAGATGCTTCTGCACACCTCCAAACAAACAAGTGAAATCTCACAATGAGTTCACCACAATTAAAAATAGTATGTTGCACCAGTTAATTGCAGTTGTGTAATGTCATTTCAGTAAGTGGGTACTCCAGTAACTCCCATTAACCTTTAACACCTTTGATCCTCCTCTCCATTCAAGCAAGGTTTCCCACGGACAGCAAACTGTGGCCATACATCAGCTCAGGGCTACCATGTGACTTCCATTTTGATCTGGTTTATCAATTAAGGTTCATCACAGTTCATGAACCCTCCCACTGACATCGGGCTTGTTTAGTAGCGGAGCTCAAAGAGAAAAACCCTAATTTGCTGCCAGAAACGATCCCTGCTGAAGATGGAAGGTACTAACCAGGGCTGGTGACACAGCCAAGGAGCACTCGTAGCATGTCACCCACAATCTCCTAGTTGTGAATCACACAGGCAGAAAATAGATCTCTCTCTTTTTCCTGTGGTGCTTAGTGTTGCATCTCTATGGTCTTTACTTGGGAACACCTTTACTGTGGGTAGTCACAGCTCAATGTGTCTGCTCTAGTACAGAGTGCAGGTAGTGGAGAGCCTTCCCCAAGGAGCTTCAGCATGTTCAGAGACTCCTGGCATGATCCTGACAAAATGCATTCAGAAATAAAATCCGGTGGGTAATCTGGTTCAGGCAGCACTCCCCTGAATGCTGATGGAGGCAGCTGGCTGTGAAGGAGAGGTGGATTTTCTTCCCTAGCATGTTTAGAGACGCAGTAGTGCTGTACACCACTTTGGGGAAGAGCAGGAGAGGCAGCACTGGGGCTTGCCTCCTCACTTCCCCAACTTGTGCTCCTCTCCAGGGCCGTCTGGAGGTGCAGCTGGAGTGCAGCCCGCACGTGGCTCGCACGCACGTGGCCGCGCTGTTTACAAACAGTGGCCTGGGCCTCCCCGGGGCGCTGCGTAACAGGCAAGAGGTGCCACAGTGCAAGCGTAGCCACGGCGGCAGAGTCTGAGGCCACGGGTTTGATCCGCACTTGCGGCTACCGGCAGCAGCCACGGCAAAACTTGGGGCTGTGAGGGCCGGACGCGTTCGGTCGTTAGCACAGTTTTGCTCACTTTAGGTTTGAGCAGCTTTCAGGCCCAGGGTTTAGAGCGAGGTCGTGGATGATAAGTCAAAAACAGAAACTTTACTGCTCGGTAGAGTAGTAGCGCTGGAGAGTGCTAGCTAGACGTGCACGCAGTGGGAGGGTTTCTGCTTTCCAGAGACACTCTTAGGGAGCCAGGTAACACTTACATTAGGGCAGCATTTCAGAAACCCTGTGGAAACAAGTGGACATGTTTTCTATTAGGAAACTGGGGAACGCTCCTCATCCAGATTTAAGAGGGGAGCCTCCACAAACACGATCCGCTCGGAGCAGGCAGTATGAGAAGCTGCATGCGTTGTGTGAGCACCGGGAGAGCTGCTTCGATCCCACTTGGCTGTAGCAGGCCGCAGGAGCACGGCGAGGAGGAGGCTCCAACAGCTGCTGCATTAAATGGCCTCCCAGCACAGAGGCATGGACAGACAAAGCCTGCTTCTTTTCAGGCTCAGCTAAAACGGTATCGACTGACTTTTTGCTGCTCTCCTCACGAGTTCAGAGTTCAAGGACTCCTATATCTACTGTACCTTGAGTTCAGATAACAAGATATAACTACACAGAGAGAAACAAACAGAAAAGTCCATGCTCTTCAAAGGCAGACATTTTTCTGTGCTGGCTCCCCTGTTTTGTTTTGGGGCGTGCACTGTTTATTCTACTCCTTTTGTTTTCCTCTCCCTCTGGGCACCCCCTCCCGCTCGCACACTGTCTCCCACCGCCTCTGCCACTCGCTTGCGTGCTGGAGAAGTGCAAGCTCAGCAGGGACTGGTAACACTTTAACTCTTTGTCCTATTCTCAGCTCTCGCAGCAAAGGTCAAAGCAAACGAGACTCACAGCTGCACTTGAAACAGAATCACTAGGAGAGGGAGGGAGGGAGGGATGGAGACCCTGGACTATTCCCTCCTCCCACGTTGTTTTTTAATTTCTTTTTTAGCACATGAAGCGTATGGCTCGTGTGAGATGAAACTCGCCATACGCTTTGGGTGGTTGTATCTGCTAATTTTGCCTTGAGAGGAAATGAAAGACTTGACTTTTGTTCGCACTGACCATATCTAGCTATGTGCAATCTCTACTGATAAACAGAAATAATTTAGGGGCTACTTCCTCTAACGCCTGAAACGTGGTCTTAATTTCATAAGCGCAAAGCCAGCAAAAAGCTATTACAGACATGATGTCTGTGTTATCTGTCTTTGAAGTCATTTCGGAAACTTTGGCAATACGCCATTATACAATTCTTTTTCTAATAGCCTTAGTTTTGCATTGTGTGGTGGGACCACATTGGCTCTGATTTCACAGTCTTGGGGCAGAAAGGAGCTTTGTTTTTCATGATGACAATCCAACAATGCCATTTTCTTACAGCTGAGGCTAGGAACCTGCCTTGCCACGGTCGGCATTACCCCACGACCGCCAGTGCCCCGTGCGTGCCGGGACAGGGTTCCCATTTGCCCTTGGCGCAACACGCAGCGCGTTTCTCACGGCTCCGGGGCTGACGGGAGAGTTGGCGCTTGCTGGCTTCACGACATCGATACTGGCGCCAAGGTTTACCTCTCGGCTAGGCGCTCTAGGTCATTTTGATGTCTCGCCACGTGCTGGCGCGCACATGGCTGCAGTGTTTACAAACATGACCCCAGACCTCGTACGGGCAGTTATGAAAGAGCCAGCAAATGCCGCATCTCGCGCTACGATGACTGGATCGCCAGCCATGGGAGTGAATAATGAGGCGCTCATACAAAACACACAAAACTCCGAGAGTACGTCAGATTCGGGCACATGATTTTGCTTCTAAACTGTTTTAAAATATCATTGCTGCCACAAGAGAATTTTCCGACGTAAACTAAAAATAGCAACTATTAAACTAGCGGGAGTGGGTAAGTGATTCAGCAACTCTGGGATAGAAGTGACTGTGTTTTTTGGTACCGTAACTTTGTTTCTTCATTGAATTGACTCAGAAAGTACATATAATTTTCAGTCATAAAGAACTACAACACATACTTATTTTGGCTAAAATAAAAGAGCACTCTGTGATCTTGTGGTTTCCAGTGACAGTTCTTTTTTTATTCCTTTAATGATGCTTGCATTTGGGCACTAATGAATACTTTGTAGTCAGGTGGCGACCAACCATTTACGAAAAAGGAGGTTTAGTAGTCTCAAATGAAGCACTTCCATCTTCAGAATATGAATATTGTTTGACATAGTTCTTATGGAAAAAAGTACATAGCTGAAAACGTCTCTGTGCAAATCAGGCTTTACACTTAGCTATCAAATGTTCCCGCTCTGTGTCAATGTATATAAGTCATGGTTTGGAAACATTAGAGGTATATATATACATTACAATACAGAAAATATTTGCCCCTGCTTTACCCTTGAGTCCTTAAAGAGAAGAAGTTTGCATTGTCCTCTATATTACTCTAAATCAGTTTCTTTTCTAGAAACTAGCATTCATTCTAAAATGGAAGCATATCATCAGGCAATCACTTTCTGATACATTCTAGTCTTCTGTAAGTTTTCTCAGAAATACATATATGTAGAGGAAGACAGGCTATGTATAAACCAAACTTTCCTGAAAATACTGCTAAGCTAGCAAAAATAGCCCATGCTTTTTAATAAATCACTTCCAGTTTTTACTTCTGGATTGAACAATTTAATCCCAGCTTTGTGAGAACCTAATAACTGATGAAGCACTTTTTATCCCCTAAATAGAAATACTGACCTTTCTGAGGTAGATGAGATAGATAGTAGAAAAAAAAAAAAAAGTAGTTCTATTTGATACTAGTTACCATGATACAACCCCATAAACACCACAATGACACAGCCCTTAGGAAAGACACACTGGAAGCTTCTCCATGCCTCCAGGCCAGTAAGCCCCATTACAGAATGAGACTTCCATCAACGCACAGCTGGGCCCTTGTCTTCACCCTTTCCATAGGTGTTCACGGCAGCTCTGCGTTAGGATCATCAAAACTGCTGCAGACTTCCCCTACCATTATTTTAATAATCAAAAAGGCTGTCCCCCAGTTTGTACATAGCCTAGTCTGTAACGCAATCTGAGTTCCCATAGCTCTAACCAGGGCAGGGGAAGCACAGCTTGGACCCTGACCCAACTCTGTGTATTTTCTCCCGCTCCTAGCTAATTTTTACTGCTGCATTCAGCATGTGAGCAAATGACTTTGCATTGATTATAGCTATCTTTCTACTGCTGAATGTTCATTACACTGTATAGAATTGACTGAGAAATAAGAATGGAAATACTGAAAACAGGTCACTGCTATGCTCCTCTTTTAAGAGCTCTTTGTGGGTATTTCTCATATCAAGGAAAGCAAATCCACTTTACTGTCAATCTGTACAAGTTTAAACAGACTTGGAGAACAGACATCTAGAGTCTAGTATAAAGACTTCTCTAAATGTGTAAAGCCTTTTTATTGGCTACCTCATAGTAAACTTTTGGTAGCCTTCCTTCAGAAGTCCTGAAGTGCACATACATACAAATACACATATATATGTATTTGTAC
Organism: Crypturellus soui; assembly: GCA_032275445.1. Classification (NCBI taxonomy): domain Eukaryota; kingdom Metazoa; phylum Chordata; class Aves; order Tinamiformes; family Tinamidae; genus Crypturellus; species Crypturellus soui. Next base: position 242,723 of record JAUBNY010000044.1, on the reverse strand, counting down.
CAGAAGGTATCAAGGTTTATACAGGTCAACCTGTTAATGCTGAAGATGTCTGCAGGCTTTACTGCTACATTTAACTTACCCAGTGGAAGACTAAACAGATGATTTCTCCAGTGCATTTTTCACTCTGAGAATCTTCCTTTATTACCACTACTGATATTTCCTTACATAGGAAGAGCTGCTTTCAGTTGCCCCATGAAGAAAATCATATGAGAGTAATACTGCTTATGCTAAAGATTACTTTATGCAGTGCTTTTAGGCAGGGGCAGGATGGAAGGGAACAGTGCAAGATTAGCACTGTAGCTACAGGGTGAATGCCGCCATTGTGTCAGTTTAGATGAATATCTCAGAATAAATACAGACTCTGTCATGGGTTTGTCCTCTAGGTAAAGAAGTAAAGGAAATCTTGTTTAACAAGTTCAGCAAAAGGCACACCTAAAATCTAATTATGCCTTCAGATGCATGGGTGCATTTCTTAGCGAAGAGTTTTACCAGCTACCAGAGATCAGACCTGGATTTCTTTTACATTAAAAAAAAAAAGGTGCTGACCAATAATTATATCAATACGTAGTGTGGGGAAAGTAATTTCTTTGCTTAGTAAATGACTATCCCATACATGAGAGAGGGAGATTCCTGACCAAGCTGCAACTTTCTGCCAACTCTTCCTCCCCCCGACCTGAAAAAAAAACCCCAAGTAAGTCAATCTAGCAAAAACACAGGAGAATGGAAGAGATATGAAAGACAGAGTGTGGTTTTGGCCCCGGAGATTTTTCATCAATGTCTCTTTATGAGGCGGGATCTGAATTGCTACTATCATCAGAGGCTACAGCACTGAGTGAAGCTGAGGGAGAAGCTCTGACCGGCTCCACGTTGTTCCTCTGCCTGCCCTACTCATGGCTTCCTCAGAAGAACATGGTTCTCTAGCAGGTGAACTGCTTATTCTCTTTGTGCCTGGAGAAAAAAATCCCCAGAACACCTGCTGGACACTACATTAAGTTGCTCTGGCAACATCCCATAGCATTCAAAGGCAAGGCACAAATATGCAACAAGCCTGCAGAATAGCTGCTCAGCACAAACCACAAGCACAAAATGCTTCCCATCACCCTGTTGTTAAAAAAATAATAAAAAATGCTGTTAATTCAAGAGTCACAAGAACAACAATGTGTGGCAAAACAAGAATAGGAACAATGAAAATAACAAGGGGATTTTTGCAGTACTGGTGAATGTATTTGGCAAAAAATGCCCAGAAAAAAAATACTAGGCAAGAGAGAACCTCTTGCATTATAGAGAGAACCTCTTGCATTATAAAAACAAAAGAAAAAGAAAAAAAAAAAAAAGAAAACTTGGCTGAACCATCTTAACCGTGGCTCTTGTTCATCTTCCCAGGATTAAAATAGCGAGGTGCTTATGTCTCTCACAAGTCTTTCAGAACTACAGCACAGCCTTGCCCTCAAGCTTGCCTTTGGCTATGGCCAACCTCCAAAACTTCAAACTATAATGGAATACCCACTTCTGGAAGTCAAATTATACATAAGTGAAATTTTAAAAGAAGTCTTTAATATGTAACACGCAAACACTAGAAACCCTGATGTATGAATTCAATAGGAATATAGCAGAAGCAGCAAAATCAGGGCTTATCTTATTCCACTCCCATTCCACTCTAGCAGATCTCTTTCTAATTGTTTTTCCTTAATAGATCCCCAGATGTGGAGGAAATGGGTGTCTCAAGCATAGCCAAGATTACAAAACTCCAAAGAAAAGCATGTCATGCTCTTGTGCAAAGTTTTGTCACGGGCCATATAGGTTCTTTTACTTTGGGGGGGAACAGTCGTCATTATCTTCTAGGCCTGATACCTAACAAATCTAGTAGCCTACTAATCCAGAGGAGCTCTCACAGGGCATACTAAATGGAGCCTCTCTGTATGAGTGCATCACAGTGAGAAAGATGGACAAGGTGTTCATAAAAGCTGTATGAAACAGGCCTGGATTGAATCTCTCTTCTTCCCCCAAACCAGATCAGTCATAACTCTGTCAAAATATTTGGACAATCTGTTCTTAAAGACCTCTGATCTAGTTTTCTTCCAAGTCTTCTCTGGACAGATAGAGCATTCCAGCTGAGGCCCTACTAAGGCTGAGCAGAGAGACAAGATAACAGTCCCTGAAAAAGCCATGCAAGCAGGAATATAGTTTGTGCAAAAACAGCCTTTTTTTTCTCAAAGGCCTTGACATTAGCCATTCAGCTCGATGGCCTGAGCCATTCTCTTCGGAATGGCCACCTAGGCAGTTGTGCTGGTTCCTGCCTCGCTGAGGTGCTGCCTTTGGGTTATTAATACCAGGAGCCCCAGAAGAACTGTGTTAAAAAAAAAAAAAAGTTATTGCCTGAAAACAGAGAAGTCGGTATCATCTAGCAGGAGGAAATGAATGCTGGCTGAATCTTAAAATAAGTAATCACGCATTAGTGTGAGGGTCTGATGATCCACTAGCCTGTGAGGGTCTGATGATCCACTAGCCTGTAAATGCCTTGGACAAGGGCTCGATCTTCATTACCTGGGGGCACTGCTGTCTGCCGTTCCTCACAGAGAGTCCTCTCTCTTGGAAAGTCTTTGAGGCAACATCACACACAGTTTAGGCGCTTCATGGGGCACCAGTAAGAAATGGAAAAAAACAGATGTGAAACTGAAGTAAACGAATATGATAATTATTGAATCATGCACTGTTTCATTAAGTGCTACTGTTTCAGAGAACCTGAAACACTAGAAAAGACTTTTCTATAGCTCAAGAGCCTGAGGTCTGTGGTTTTGCCATGGGAAGATCTGAATTCTCCTCTTTTTGTTCCAGCAAAGTTTTAAGATGAAGTGGGCAAGTTAAAAATGGTCCCCAGTATTATTGCTTTGGATGCACTAACCTGCTGTGGGTCACAGAGGCTCGCGCAGAGCTGGGGAAGGGCAAGTAAAGCAGAGCGGGGAAAAAAAGGAAGGGTGAGCTAGATAGCAGGCATTAAAAGCAGTGAAGGGCTCTCAGGAATTTGCCCTTACTCAGCTCTATAGTAGAGTCTGGAGAAAGAGAGCATTTGCTGAAGTAAAAGCCAACATATTTCAAATTGCTAAAAGGAAACAAATGCAATCTGGTTCACTCAGTCCACGGACCTTGCTGTCACAAGGTATTGCTGATGCAGGTTCTTTTTAAATAGCAGCCATTTCTATGAATTACATCCCTGCTCACTGAGATAAAATCTAGCAGGGTGGGGGAGCAGGGGGGCTGACTCTCACACTTTTGGCTCTGTGCAGGAGGTTGCCTGCACATATTGCCCAGTATTTATACCTTTCTTTGAGGCATCCACCCTTTAGCAGACTATGCTAAAACAGGTAATTACTGCAGCGTGGCACTTCTCGGCAGCTGACGGCTATCTCCTTGTGTTTCCCTTCCTCAAAAGAGACTGCTCTAGTATATATGAGAGTACTGCTCTGAAAGCAGGGTATAGAAAGCCTGTTACTAGGATGAGCGTGCACAGAGTAGCCATCTACCCAAGGAAGCCATTTTCTTCATTCATTCATTTCTGCAACAGCCAGAAAGTTGTACTTTATTCCGCAAGAAGATAGCATGGCCACTTAAACCATAATAAAGTTATTTCTAAAGCCGTGGAACGAATTGTTCACTTACTAGTTACCTAAACACAACAAACACTGATACTCCTTTTTTTTTTAAGATTAAACTGAAGGTCTCTCTCCTGTAGTTCTCCCCTTTTGTTTCTAGTTTTAATATTTAATGAACATGTGATATTGTTTTAAGCTAGTCCTGATGGTCTTGTGGAGTTAATATTTAAAGCAGATGGCTGCAGTGCTTTAATAAGATGGTTACTATAGAAACACAGCACCGTGAAAGCAATACTTTCTGTAATGCACGGTCTTCTCACTAAACATTTTAAAGGCTCTTGATGTACATGTAGCAGGCGCAAAGAGGACTAACCAAGGAATGGAAAAGAAAGGCAGTGCAGTATTTACTTCAGCCGGGGTCCACTTAAACCTAGCTGGATAGCTAACATTTTTGTGGCTCACTAAGGAGCTGCTTGAAACAACATGAAACATGAGAAGAGAGATAAGCAAAAATATTGATGGGGGAGACGACTGTGGGCAGGAGACAGATCATCTCAGTTATCTTTTTCTGAAAGGTGAGTTGGACTCAGACATTAATACAAACAAATTTAAAAGCACAAAAAACCCACAAACTATTGGCTAATATACCCAAATATTTACTTTGCAATCCTCATGCTTCTTGTTTACTTCATCCTTGAGTATCTAACGTTGTCTATCAACAGATTTGTTGCAGTTTAGTAAGTGGGGAAGGATGTGCTCTGTACTTTCAGGGATTTTGTTATTTTATAAGGATTTTGCTTCTAGTTTTCCTTATTTTGTCAAAATTATTTTAACCAGAAAGTGCCCAAATTCTTCTGCATGTGGCAAATGATTTTAGAAACTATGATAGACTTTAGAAATCCCTTACATTTTTTAAAATTATATATAAGCTTGCATTAAATTGGGGTATTTGGGGGGAAATGGCAGTTCTTCGTGGAAGGACTAGAGATTCTCTTGTGCAGAACTGGACAGGAAAGAACTGCCTCATTTGCACCTGTCTCCCTCCAGGGAGTTCAAAACTGGCTTTCAGCAGGCACAGAGGATACACAGCTAGTTCATTAGCACCCAGTCATAGAAACAATAAAACAACAAAAGTTTTAAAGCAACTATGGAAGCTGATATGCCATGGGAGTACATTCATCTAATGAAAAAAGAGCACTTGCAAGAAATACCCATGCTTCCATAAAACCTGGGTATCTTGCTGGGACTCGCACCTTGCAGTTTAGCAAGCAGTAAGTGCTCACCTGGACTAGCCTCTGACAGAGCTGGAGACAACTTGGCCTTTCCCTCTGCTGCAGCCTGCCGGTTTCTTTTACTTCTCCTGAACTCAACAGCTGCTTCTGCCTGGGTATTTCTCTTCCCTTCCCACTTTAAAACACATTCTAGAGCTTCACTTAAGTTGGGCACATCCAGCTGCATGCCTAGCCTTTCTTATGGAACTGAATACAGAGTCACTTGGGAAAAAAACAAGTTTTTAGAGCGAGAGGTGCTCAGCTTTTTGGGTTTTCCTCTACCCTCCGGTTTAACTTGTTTCATTGGTTCCTGTTTCTGTGTGGTCACATCTGATTCCTCTATGGGCTTTTTCTATGACATATAAAACTCTCGGAGGACCAAAACCACACATGACTTAGAATACCTCCCACCTTTCTGCTTTGTCACTGCACTTCTCACCACGAGCATCCTCAGGAGGCCACCAAAGTACGTCTGCCCTGCTTGGCACTGCCCTCTGGTTCCTTTCCTTGGAAACATTCTCGTACTGGGCTCCACCGCACTGGTGCATTTTGGACTGCCCCATTCCTGCTTGGGTTTTTCTCTCCCTCAGCTCGTGCAAATCATTACTGTGAACAGCACTGCCCACAGCTTCACAGAGGAAGATGAACAGGTATTCCCTGCCCTGCCTCATACATCATCTGCTCTGTTCCAGATCCATGTATAGTGTAGCAGGAAAGCTAAAACACACTGGAAGACCTATCAAGCCCTTATTCAAACCAGTTTTAGATAATTCTTCAATACGACTTTAATGTTCCATAGAGTAAGAAACTTGCCCTGAGATTTATCCTACACGCATTTACATATACACTAAGCATACAGGCACAGTACACACAAAAACAGACATAGTATCTCTGTCTCTATTTTCATAACAAGAATATTTTTAGGCATGACAGATAGTACGAAGGAACTCTGCCCAGCTGTACTCAAGATGGATGGGGCAGGCTATTTCAGGTCATTACATAGTGATTCTCAAAAAAGAAAGCTTTGTAACATGCAGGCTGGAGCTCACCAGGAGGGATTGATCCCTTGGACACCAACACAAGGAGCACCAGGGCAATGGGTAGCCCAGGGTCTAGGTATAGCTCTGCCCTGGAGCCACTCTGGGGCCTTGGCTATGCTGGGGCTGTCCTTGAGCACCTCTGTCCAGGCATCACCCTTGAGGCTGCTCTGTTCAGATTGCTATCTCTGCCCTGGAAAGCTTTATTTTATTTTTCTTACTTTCTCTCCATTACCTATAGACATGTGCATGAGTGCTTGCAGCTAATCTCGCAAATGGTTGCATTGACTGCAGTGAGATCACATGTGATTTTAACTGCTTCTGCTTAAGAAACTCACAATACAGCTTTTTGGGAAGGAACAAATAACGGCAAGGGGAATCAAAAGGACTTTATATATCCCTGCAGTGTGTAATAGGAGGAGGCCCCTTTCTCAGCTGAGGCCTAAAGATATTGGTGTAGCATACAAATAGCACACTAATGATTTTTTTTCTGTATAATCTGTCAATTATTTGTAACTGCAAGTATGGGTTAGAGATGCAGAACTCAAGACCTCACTGTGTGAGAAGATGCAAAGCTGAGAAAATCCTGGCCCCCCCAGAGCATAAAATATGGGGTTTATGGTATAACCTAACAGGCAGAAGAGCCAAAGACCTCTTTGCAGGAAATAACGTGGGTTTAGCAGGGTTCGTGGCAGTAACGCACTGCCCCTGGCCTGTTGTGCAATGGTTTAGTGTTCACGTGAGCAGAGGCAGCCGGGTAAGCCCAGGTTCGGAACCTCAGGGAGCTCTCGTTATTGCACAGCACTGTCTGTGTTAGTCCAAAGGGGCTGAAACTCTTTTCTGTTGATGCAGTCATAATTAAATGTGATCCCACTGCAGTCAGTGGAGCTATTTGTGGAATTAACTAATCACCAGTATGAGTAAGGGGCTCATAACTCAGCCAGCAGTTACTGTGGAAAACCTTTGTGGGTTAAACTGAAAGCTGTTGAGAAATGTTGATATTTAAATGGCAGACAGTAGCTCAAGAACATGGGGAATAAGAAATTCTGCTTCTAACATTTCCTGGCATATGACAATTCTGATAAGGGGATTACTCTAAACAAAATTCTCAGGCTGCAAGTATGTTCACAGCTTTAATTAGACCAAGTGTAGATGGAAATTTACAGTCTGCTTAGCCTTCTATTTAAATCTCTCTGATACGTCCCCTTTGCACACCTGTTTGAAATAAAGTATGAGTGGAAAGTATAACCTCGTGATGCTCTTTCAGGCTTTCGTTGTACGATATAGGTGGTTGTGTCTGGGTAAGGTGTTGTTGCTTAGTACAGAATTTTTAAGAGTTTTTTTTTTTTTTACTAGAAACAAACAACTTCCACATATCTAAAATTCTTATTAGTGAGTGGAGTGGGCATAAGCATGAATAGAGCCTGAAAGCAACAGGCTATAAGAGAATACTATGATAAAAGAGCAGGAGGACTATAGACTAGCTAAGTCTCATGAAGTTGCCACAATAATTATGTAACCAATGTATAATCCTATGTCAGTTCTGTCTAGGAAATTATATTCTCTTGATTAAAAATACACTACTCTTCTAAAACCGCATACTTGAGTGTTCCAAGCTAATTGTTTTACTTCTCGTAGACAGGACCTACCCTTGAAAGTAAAAGTGTGACTATCAAGACTTTAAAGGTGATTTCACATTAACTTTGCAATACTTATTACATCTGCTCAAGCAATTCTTAAGTTTTTTCATCTTGAGAAAAATATATGCAAGGGGGTTAAAGATCCTTACTACAAAATAAAAGTTCACCCTTAACAGATAAAACTAAAGACCCAAAGTAGCAGCTGAGAGACTATGGCATTGTAAAGATTGCACAGCTGTCCCCAGCACAAGTACCAACCTGACCGCGAGGAGACTGCCACCGCCAAGTTACCTACTCAGTTACAGGCATTGCACATAGGCGGACACCTTTTATATGCAAGTTTTGGAAAGACCTTCCCACAGGAAGATGAAACCTCATGAGAAGACTCTTGACTTTATAAAAGGGAAGAGCACTCTCCTTAACCCCCCTCCCCACGGGCGTGCACAGACACAGACACACAGACGCGCACACACACACAGAGACACACACACCGTGCTTTTTAGAACTTAACCCTGAAACCAGTAAGGTGAATGACATAAATCTGATTTCAGTGATCTTAGGATCAGATCATTAAGCAAATGCTGCCTAAGACATGAAGAACAGAAGTTAGAGCATTCCTGTTCTTAAAATCCCACTTGAGCTGTGTCTGTAATGAGGGAGTAGAGCCCACCAAATTCATGCATCAACGTTTCTGATGATTTACATTTCAGCAGTAAACTCACTTGGCCACTGCATATGTCTTTTCTCTGCTTGCTGACTTCCCTTCATCCCCCTTTTCCTCCTCTGTTTACTCTGTTCTTTTCCTATCAGTACGTGCCACTGTACTGTACAGTGTGCAGTTATATTACCATTTATCTGATAGAGCTGAAAGCCTAGGTCTTTCTCTCTAACTTTCATGAGCCAAGCTTTAAAAGCTTCTCCTCTCCTCCCCCTCCCAGATCCCTTCAGGGAAGAAGAAATATGAACAAGAATATACACAGATCTCTCAAGAATACAAATTATGTTCTGAACAGAAAGTTGGCTCGTGCATGTCAATTACTTGTTATAAAGAATAAAACGTTCACCTATATTTAACCTTTAGAGGGAATGGAAAAAAATAAAGTTATTGCTTGCTATGTGCTGTTTACTAAAGTGGCATCTGGCAGAATGAATTTTAGAGAGAAAAAAAACACTGCTGTAGAGGATTCTGGGAGTGTAATTTTGAGCAGGGAAGAGTGTCTCACAGCAAAAGACAAAACTGATTTGTTACCAGGGTGTGCAACATGGGAAGAGGAGACACGCTCAGCAGTGCTGCTTAATTGTCTTTTTTATATTCAGAACACCGGCTGTAGTCAGGCGAAAAAAAAAAAAAAACACAGTCAACTAATGTAAATCCATTTTGGCCTACCTATTGCTGGGCCACTTCAAGTTCATTGCTTATGTTAATAAAACACCACTGGTTTTGGTCACTAGAATATACAGCATAGATAGTCTACTTCAGGAAAGCTTGTTTTACATACATCTATCGGGAAATGCTTTTTAAAAATGATCTTGTTTTTTCCTTGAAGAGAATCAATCTTCTTGTATTAATGCAACTAGCATTAATACAAATAGGAAAACAGACTCATACTCTTCCCCTACCTGTTGTACTGTGGACCCCTTCAGACACAGCAAGGCCAAGAACATTCATTACACATTAGCTAAACTAAACTTCGCAAGGCACACTGTAAGCTACAAATGAAAGGTGAAAATTTCTACACACTAGAACACTTCACACAGTAAAAACACCCTTTCCTTGGGATATCTCTTGCTTCTGTGTGCAAGCCTGCCTTAATAACGGCAACCAATCTTCCCTAGTCACAGTTCAGCTCTGAGCAGGCAGTTAATGTGTGAGTTCATTCGATGGGCTAGATCTTCCCCTCACGATGTGCACCTCCAAGTGCGTGCGAGGTAATCGAGTCTCATGCCTGCTCCACACATTCACATTCCTGAGCAGAGAGTGACTGGCAGATAACGTAATATTACCCGTGCTCCCAGTCAGGTGATGGGGGTGTGGCTGGGCTTGCTCAGGTCTTTATATTACTCCCAATTTCTGCTTGGGGAGGTGAAAGCAGAGCACTTCAACTAGGTCTCCAGCTAGACCACTAGGATATCAGAGGATACAGGAATTGCGGTAAGTCATTCCTGGTTTGTTTGGGATGGAAGGTGTTAAACAAGGGCATTTCCTTCTTCGGGAAATGGGTACTTGTAATAGAAAGTTATTTTTAGTCACTCTCTGCTCCAGGAGTTGATACATAGAGCCCTGACCTGCCTGCTGATAACGCATTACCTCATTTGCAGCTCCACTGTTGACGCGTGCACCACTTTGTCCTTGCGTGAACCTGGCAGGCCCCGCGCGGCACTGTTGTCATGACATTGTTTAAAGGGTTGAGCTGCAGCCGGGAGGCTTCTGTTTGCTCTAGGCAACGCCAAAACCTAAAACAGACTCGGCATCAAAACGTCTTAGTAGTAACAACAAAGCAGACAACCTCATATCCGTGATACGTGAGGAATATCTGCCATGGTATTGTTTGAGATGCTCCAGCAAAACAGTCTTATTGTGCTAACGCAACTGTGCAACCTTGAGCCAAAACTCAACACATGCAAATGAGGATGGCCTTAGTGACATCATTGGAACTACCCTCAGCTACAGCAGCTCAACATCTGCCTTGCTGTCTCCCCCGCTTCTTGCAAAAGCATCAGGACGCATGGACCAAAGCAAACAGGCCCGCAGGTGTAAGTGCTCACTCTCCTTAGAGAGCAGATAGGAAGGGCCAACGGCTATCGAATAGTCTCCTGCCTCCGCTCCTGTTCGCAACTGCTGCCAGCGCAATGCCATATCCATCTGGACAGCCAGACAAGTCCCGTCACTCCCTTTGGAGGCAGCACAGTTGCCTTTCCATGAATTGGCACGGGGATGGTGTGGCCGCGTGCCGATCGGCTGGAACCCTTCCGCCAAGAGTAAACGCGTCACCTCTGTGACACGCTCGACATCCCCTGGCCCGCAGCCCACGGCCTGTAATCCCGAGTCAACGCTCAAACGCGGCTTGTCACCCAGCTGACAGTGTAGTGACCTTACTCCATGACACAGATTCAGTTCCATGGGTCACGGGAAGATACCGTATAAGCTACTTGATCGTTTTGAATGGGGATTCATACTGCCTCTTATAAACCAGCTAGGTGTGCAAATTCGTCCTAACTTTTTCCCTTGGGTTGAGCATTTTTTTTGCCCATGCAATCATTAGAGACATTTATATCACCGTACTCATCACTATATTATTTGGTCGCACCATAATAGCCTTAGAAGTAGGTAAGAGCAGCAATCGTCATTCTTAGAAAGCCAAACCTCACGATTTTCATAGTAGCTTGGCTATAAAAGGAAGGAAATAGAGTCTTATTTCTTTAAAGTCTCCTTTCTTGGCTATATAAACTTCGTTTCACCTCTTGCTTGCTCTGCTCACTTCCTACAAGCTGAAAAGCATCTCTGCTTTATTTCAAAACCTGCAGTCATGGCCTTTTTCCTTCACTATATCCATAACCTCTTTCACATCTAAACTACCCATTTCACATTCCTATTCATCCATTCTTGCCCTTCTTTAAGATCCTTCTCTCGTCACTTTTTTCTCCTTGCCTGAAGAAGGTCAGGCGTCTCATTTCTCTAAACTGATCAAGCTCTGCATTTGTATCTGGGGTTGTATGGCACATATCCAGATGAATTCACTGCAGTCTGCTTGCTCCCAAAGCACCTACGCATTTTCTGCTTGTGTCACTACACTGTTTCCCTTCATATCTTTCAAGCTTCTCTCTTCAGTTCTCATTACCATCCTTTGCAGCCACCTCCAACAGTTTCCAGGAGAACCTAAATTAAACATGAGGAAAGGACTTACTCTTACCATACTCCTGACTTTCTTTTGGCTCTCAGAACTTCAAACCTTTCATTTTAACAGGTATGCAATGGTTCTCAGGGACAACTCAGACTGGCACAAATTCCTTATCCTGTGGTCGTGCAACTTAACATGCAGTAGCACAACACAGTTTTGCTAAGCTGCAGCACCTCTTTGCACTATCCCTTTCCAAAACACTGCTCTGACTGTATAGACAAACACTTCTGAGTTAGTTTCCTCAAATCAGGAGTTACTAAGTCTCTCTCCATACAAAACAAGAAAACTTTGCATCCAAAGTACCACACTCCAATGAGACAGTACCAAATTATAGCAAGTCTCTTGCTTGAGAAGGTTTGTGCTTCCTACCTTCTCTCCTGCCTCCGTGAACCCAAACATGGGCTGTCTTGCATGAAACTCTTCCAGTTGCCTCCAGAAAAGCTCTTCTTACCCCATTTACACCAGTGACCACTCTGCTCACTTAACACTAGCTATAACGAGAAAAACATGGGCAATACACCATCATACTGTTCATCCCTCACAATCCCCTCAAAAAGAGTTTGAGTCAACTGCCTGGTTTCAGTAGTGCTTGATAGCTTGCTGCTATAGTCTTTGGGAAGATGGGAAGCTGGCTAAGGAGGGTAAAATTCTGTAAATGTCTTGAATGAGAAAAGACCTAGCGGATAACCTCCAATGTCCCTGTCGCTTTAAACGCCAGAGAATTGCCATGGGAGAGAGCCCTTATATACGTTCCAGCCATAGGAAAAACTCCTCTTGGCTCTTGCAGTCACCTAGGAGCAGCAAACCCATCAGTGCTCGTGGGCTTCATTAGTTCTGCTGATCCCAAAATACCTGCTTAAAATGTCAGGAATGATTAGCATTCCCATCAAAATTTGCATTTAGGCACAGGAGAACGCAATGCAAGTTCACAACCTTGTGCTTCTAAACCTCAGAGCGTGGAAACTATTCATGTGGCAGCTCTGCCTGGAACGGTTGTTAGCGAGTCAGAATGAGGACAGATCCATGCCAGGTCCAAGGGGAGTCATCAGCTTGTTGGTATATTCATCCACTGACTCTTAGGTCACAGCACTAAAGCTCTCGTCTAGAGATCATCTTTTCTGCTCACTGCAGAATAACTGACTCCATGGGATAGAGTTACAGCTTTAAAAGATCCTAATAAAGTATTTATTCAGTAGGAACTGCAAGATAAACTGGGCAGTTTTGAGGAAGTCTCCAAGTACATAGCATTCATACAGAAAGAACTACCATAAAAGGCAACAGAACTTATTGTAGATAATGCTTGAGTGATTTAAAGCAACCTGTGTGAGGCTGGAGGGAAGGAAAACCTACATGGCTAAAAGCACTGGGGAATATTATGCTTTGCACACACTGTCACGTTCACTCATATGATTACTCTCATTTCTATATATAGCACTGTGTATTCCAAAGGTGTTCTGCACAGTTTATATGGATTAAAAAAAAAAAACAACAACATACAGAGATCATTCCCTTCACTCCCTAACCTCCCCTTGCTCTGAACAAAAACATAGTTAACTACTTCTTTGTGTGAGAAGCAAATGAAGCTGTTTTGTTTTTCTGTGTCAAAGATCCAGCGCTAAGTAAGGGAAGGTGTCTTACCTAGGAGCAAGTCCTAAGGATTGTCCCTACTGAGGCATATGGATGTCTCGAGGTGCAGGCAGGTACTTCTGCAATAACTACAAACATGGTTTCACAACCCCCCGCTAGATGCCCATCTGCATGGGTATGTTAAAAAACTACTGCTCATCTTGGCCCATCTTTGGCTTGAGTCTGGTCCTCAGCATTGGCTGCAGCTGCTAAGAGCTACCTCCACCTGGAGCCCACAGGGAGATCCCCAGGCCGCTCCAAAGCCCCTTCCTGTCCTGGACAAGGGACACACTGCTTCCTCTCAGCCTCCGCCACGCTGCAGCCACCTGATTAATAGCCTGGCTACATGTGGATTCGAGGGCTGCTTTCTCAGCATGTTCCTATCTGGTAACTGGCTCTGACCCAGAGATGAGACTGCCTCCAAAGCACGTGGATGCACATGCAGCTTTTTCCAGCACAGCAAAGCTGCTCCTCTCCAGCTCTAGGAATGAAGGTCTTCCCGAGCAACCAGTTCCTTTCTGCCTTGCAGACTGCCCACTGTGCTTACAGAGAAAGGTCTCTATTTAAGTAGGGCTCAAGAAAATTCCTATTATACTTGAAGTTCCATGTGAAGTTCCACAATTATTCCCAAGCTTACACAGAAATGAAGTCAGATTCAATGGACTCATTCTGCAGTTTTTATTTACACACAGAGCTTATATGTTAGTCATATGCAACAGCTAGATAAAAATCCAGTGCCTGTTGCTTGATGAGCTCAGACCAAGCTGGGAATCCTGCTACCCGTTTTGCAGCCGGTGCCTGCTGTCCTGCATTTGCTGTTTTCTCCATTACACAAGCTGGTTGTCTTTCCTGAATTAAAGCTACTCCCATTC